>CAUEHI010000085.1:0-25526 GCA_958507055.1 Crioceris asparagi
GCTATAATATGTCTAATCCACACATAAAAGCGAATAAATTGAACAAAAACTTGAAATCTGAAAACAAGATTATTTCTAATTTTTAGCTCTTAACTTGGTCTAAAATATCTGTTTTCAACATTTTATGACTAAATAAGCTATAATATGTCTAATCCACACATAAAAGTGAATAAATTGAACAAAAACTTGAAATCTGAAAACAAGATTAAAAATATCTGTTTTCAACATTTTATGACTAAATAAGCTATAATATGTCTAATCCACACATAAAAGTGCAGAAATTGAAAAGAAACTTGAAATCGGAAAACAAGATTATTTCTAATTTTTAGCTCTTAACTTGGTCTAAAATATCTGTTTTCAACATTTTATGACTAAATAAGCTATAATTTGTCTAATCCACACATAAAAGTGCAGAAATTGAAAAAAAACTTTAAATCGGAAAACAAGATTATTTCTAATTTTTAGCTCTTAACTTGGTCTAAAATATCTGTTTCCAACAATTTATGACTAAATAAGCTATAATATGTCTAATCCACACATAAAAGTGCAGAAATTGAAAAAAAAACTTTAAATCGGAAAACAAGATTATTTCTAATTTTTAGCTCTTAACTTGGTCTAAAATATCTGTTTTCAACATTTTATGACTAAATAAGCTATAATATGTCTAATCCACACATAAAAGTGCAGAAATTGAAAAAAAAACTTTAAATCGGAAAACAAGATTATTTCTAATTTTTAGCTCTTAACTTGGTCTAAAATATCTGTTTTCAACATTTTATGACTAAAATAAGCTATAATTTGTCTAATCCACACATAAAAGTGCAGAAATTGAAAAGAAACTTGAAATCGGAAAACAAGATTATTTCTAATTTTTAGCTCTTAACTTGGTCTCAAATATCTGTTTTCAACATTTTATGACTAAATAAGCTACAATATGTCTAATCCACACATAAAAGTGCAGAAATTGAAAAAAAACTTTAAATCGGAAAACAAGATTATTTCTAATTTTTAGCTCTTAACTTGGTCTAAAATATCTGTTTTCAACATTTTATGACTAAATAAGCTATAATATGTCTAATCCACACATAAAAGTGCAGAAATTGAAAAAAAACTTTAAATCGGAAAACAAGATTAATTCTAATTTTTAGCTCTTAACTTGGTCTAAAATATCTGTTTTCAACATTTTATGACTAAATAAGCTATAATATGTCTAATCCACACATAAAAGTGCAGAAATTAAAAAGAAACTTGAAATCGGAAAACAAGATTATTTCTAATTTTTAGCTCTTAACTTGGTCTAAAATATCTGTTTTCAACATTTTATGACTAAATAAGCTATAATTTGTCTAATCCACACATAAAAGTGCAGAAATTGAAAAAAAACTTTAAATCGGAAAACAAGATTATTTCTAATTTTTAGCTCTTAACTTGGTCTAAAATATCTGTTTCCAACATTTTATGACTAAATAAGCTATAATATGTCTAATCCACACATAAAAGTGCAGAAATTGAAAAAAAACTTTAAATCGGAAAACAAGATTATTTCTAATTCTTAGCTCTTAACTTGGTCTAAAATATCTGTTTTCAACATTTTATGACTAAATAAGCTATAATATGTCTAATCCACACATAAAAGTGCAGAAATTGAAAAAAAACTCTAAATCGGAAAACAAGATTATTTCTAATTTTTAGCTCTTAACTTGGTCTAAAATATCTGTTTTCAACATTTTTATGACTTAATAAGCTATAATATGTCTAATCCACACATAAAAGTGCAGAAATTGAAAAAAAAACTTTAAATCGGAAAACAAGATTATTTCTAATTTTTAGCTCTTAACTTGGTCTAAAATATCTGTTTTCAACATTTTATGAATAAATAAGCTATAATATGTCTAATCCACACTTAAAAGTGCAGAAATTGAAAAAAAACTTGAAATCGGAAAACAAGATTATTTCTAATTTTTAGCTCCTAACTTGGTCTAAAATATCTGTTTTCAACATTTTATGACTTAATAAGCTATAATATGTCTAATCCACACATAAAAGTGCAGAAATTGAAAAAAAACTTTAAATCGGAAAACAAGATTATTTCTAATTTTTAGGTCTTAACTTGGTCTAAAATATCTGTTTTCAACATTTTATGACTAAATGAGCTATAATATGTCTAATCCACACATAAAAGTGCAGAAATTGAAAAAAAACTTTAAATCGGAAATCAAGATTATTTCTAATTTTTAGCTCTTAACTTGGTCTAAAATATCTGTTTTCAACATTTTATGACTAAATAAGCTATAATATGTCTAATCCACACATAAAAGTGCAGAAATTGAAAAGAAACTTGAAATCGGAAAACATGATTATTTCAAATTTTTAGCTCTTAACTTGGTCTAAAATATCTGTTTTCAACATTTTATGACAAAATAAGCTATAATATGTCTAATCCACACATAAAGGTGCAGAAATTGAAAAAAAACTTTAAATCGAAAAACAAGATTATTTCTAATTTTTAGCTCTTAACTTGGTCTAAAATATCTGTTTTCAACATTTTATGACTAAATAAGCTATAATATGTCTAATCCACACATAAAAGTGCAGAAATTGAAAAAAAACTTTAAATCGGAAAACAAGATTATTTCTAATTTTTAGCTCTTAACATGGTCTAAAATATCTGTTTTCAACATTTTATGACTAAATAAGCTATAATATGTCTAATCCACACATAAAATTGCAGAAATTGAAAAAACACTTTAAATCGGAAAACAAGATTATTTCTAATTTTTAGCTCTTAACTTGGTCTAAAATATCTGTTTTCAACATTTTATGACTAAATAAGCTATAATATGTCTAATCCACACATAAAAGTGCAGAAATTGAAAAAAAAACTTGAAATCGGAAAACAAGATTATTTCTAATTTTTAGCTCTTAACTTGGTCTAAAATATCTGTTTTCAACATTTTATGACTAAATAAGCTATAATATGTCTAATCCACACATAAAAGTGCAGAAATTGAAAAAAAAACTTTAATCGGAAAACAAGATTATTTCTAATTTTTAGCTCTTAAATTGGTCTCAAATATCTGTTTTCAACATTTTATAACTAAATAAGCTATAATATGTCTAATCCACACATAAAAGTGCAGAAATTGAAAAAAAACTTTAAATCGGAAAACAAGATTATTTCTAATTTTTAGCTCTTAACTTGGACTAAAATATCTGTTTTCAACATTTTATGACTAAATAAGCTATAATATGTCTAATCCACACATAAAAGTGCAGAAATTGAAAAAAAACTTTAAATCGGAAAACAAGATTAATTCTAATTTTTAGCTCTTAAGTTGGTCTAAAATATCTGTTTTCAACATTTTATGACTAAATAAGCTATAATATGTCTAATCCACACATAAAAGTGCAGAAATTAAAAAGAAACTTGAAATCGGAAAACAAGATTATTTCTAATTTTTAGCTCTTAACTTGGTCTAAAATATCTGTTTTCAACATTTTATGACAAAATAAGCTATAATATGTCTAATCCACACATAAAAGTGCAGAAATTGAAAAAAAACTTTAAATCGGAAAACAAGATTATTTCTAATTTTTAGCTCTTAACTTGGTCTAAAATATCTGTTTTCAACATTTTATGACTAAATAAGCTATAATATGTCTAATCCACACATAAAAGTGCAGAAATTGAAAAAAAACTGTAAATCGGAAAACAAGATTATTTCTAATTTTTAGCTCTTAACTTGGTCTAAAATATCTGTTTTCAACATTTTATGACTAAATAAGCTATAATATGTCTAATCCACACATAAAATTGCAGAAATTGAAAAAACACTTTAAATCGGAAAACAAGATTATTTCTAATTTTTAGCTCTTAACTTGGTCTAAAATATCTGTTTTCAACATTTTATGACTAAATAAGCTATAATATGTCTAATCCACACATAAAAGTGCAGAAATTAAAAAAAACTTGAAATCGGAAAACAAGATTATTTCTAATTTTTAGCTCTTAACTTGGTCTAAAATATCTGTTTTCAACATTTTATGACTAAATAAGCTATAATATGTCTAATCCACACATAAAAGTGCAGAAATTGAAAAAAAACTTTAAATCGGAAAACAAGATTATTTCTAATTTTTAGCTCTTAACTTGGTCTAAGATATCTGTTTTCAACATTTTATGACTAAATAAGCTATAATATGTCTAATCCACACATAAAAGTGCAGAAATTGAAAAAAACTTTAAATCGGAAAACAAGATTATTTCTAATTTTTAGCTCTTAACTTGGTCTAAAATATCTGTTTTCAACATTTTATGACTAAATAAGCTATAATATGTCTAATCCACCCATAAAAGTGCAGAAATTGAAAAAAAACTTTAAATCGGAAAACAAGATTATTTCTAATTTTTAGCTCTTAACTTGGTCTAAAATATCTGTTTTCAACATTTTATGACTAAATAAGCTATAATATGTCTAATCCACACACATAAAAGTGCAGAAATTGAAAAAAAAACTTTAAATCGGAAAACAAGATTATTTCTAATTTTTAGCTCTTAACTTGGTCTAAAATATCTGTTTTCAACATTTTATGACTAAATAAGCTATATGTCTAATCCACACATAAAAGTGCAGAAATTGAAAAAAAACTTTAAATCGGAAAACAAGATTATTTCTAATTTTTAGCTCTTAACTTGGTCTAAAATATCTGTTTTCAACATTTTATGACTTAATAAGCTATAATATGTCTAATCCACACATAAAAGTGCAGAAATTGAAAAAAAACTTTAAATCGGAAATCAAGATTATTTCTAACTTTTAGCTCTTAACTTGGTCTAAAATATCTGTTTTCAACATTTTATGACTAAATAAGCTATAATATGTCTAATCCACACATAAAAGTGCAGAAATTGAAAAGAAACTTGAAATCGGTAAACAAGATTATTTCTAATTTTTAGCTCTTAACTTGGTCTAAAATATCTGTTTTCAACATTTTATGACTAAATAAGCTATAATATGTCTAATCCACACATAAAAGTGCAGAAATTGAAAAGAAACTTGAAATCGGAAAACAAGATTATTTCTAATTTTTAGCTCTCAACTTGGTCTAAAATATCTGTTTTCAACATTTTATGACTAAATAAGCTATAGTATGTCTAATCCACACATAAAAGTGCAGAAATTGAAAAGAAACTTGAAATCGGAAAACAAGATTATTTCTAATTTTTAGCTCTTAACTTGGTCTAAAATATCTGTTTTCAACATTTTATGACTAAATAAGCTATAATATGTCTAATCCACACATAAAAGTGCAGAAATTGAAAAAAAACTTTAAATCGGAAAACAAGATTATTTCTAATTTTTAGCTCTTAACTTGGTCTAAAATATCTGTTTTCAACATTTTATGACTTAATAAGCTATAATATGTCTAATCCACACATAAAAGTGCAGAAATTGAAAAAAACTTTAAATCGGAAAACAAGATTATTTCTAATTTTTAGCTCTTAACTTGGTCTAAAATATCTGTTTTCAACATTTTATGACTGAATAAGTTATAATATGTCTAATCCACACATAAAAGTGCAGAATTGAAAAAAAACTTTAAATCGGAAAACAAGATTATTTCTAATTTTTAGCTCTTAACTTGGTCTAAAATATCTGTTTTCAACATTTTATGACTAAATAAGCTATAATATGTCTAATCCACACATGAAAGTGCAGAAATTGAAAAGAAACTTGAAATCGGAAAACATGATTGTTTCTAATTTTTAGCTCTTAACTTGGTCTAAAATATCTGTTTTCAACATTTTAAGACAAAATAAGCTATAATATGTCTAATCCACACATAAAAGTGCAGAAATTGAAAAAAAACTTGAAATCGGAAAACAAGATTATTTCTAATTTTTAGCTCTTAACTTGGTCTAAAATATCTGTTTTCAACATTTTATGACTAAATAAGCTATAATATGTCTAATCCACACATAAAAGTGCAGAAATTGAAAAGAAACTTTAAATCGGAAAACAAGATTATTTCTAATTTTTAGCTCTTAACTTGGTCTAAAATATCTGTTTTAAACATTTTATGACTAAATAAGCTATAATATGTCTAATCCACACATAAAAGTGAATAAATTGAACAAAATCTTTAAATCGGAAAACAAGATTATTTCTAATTCTTAGCTCTTAACTTGGTCTAAAATATCTGTTTTCAACATTTTATGACTAAATAAGCTATAATATGTATAATCCACACATAAAAGTGAATAAATTGAACAAAAACTTTAAATCGGAAAACAAGATTATTTCTAATTTTTAGCTCTTAACTTGGTCTAAAATATTTGTTTTCAACATTTTATGACTAAATAAGCTATAATATGTCTAATCCAAACATAAAAGTGAATAAATTGAACAAAAACTTTAAATCGGAAAACAAGATTATTTCTAATTTTTAGCTCTTAACTTGGTCTAAAATATCTGTTTTCAACATTTTATGACTAAATAAGCTATAATATGTCTAATCCACACATAAAAGTGCAGAAATTGAAAAGAAACTTGAAATCGGAAAACAAGATTATTTCTAATTTTTAGCTCTTAACTTGGTCTAAAATATCTGTTTTCAACATTTTATGACTAAATAAGCTATAATATGTCTAATTCACACATAAAAGTGCAGAATTTGAAAAAAAAACTTTAAATCGGAAAACAAGATTATTTCTAATTTTTAGCTCTTAACTTGGTCTAAAATATCTGTTTTCAACATTTTATGACTAAATAAGCTATAATATGTCTAATCCACACATAAAAGTGCAGAAATTGAAAAAAATCTTTAAATCGGAAAACAAGATTATTTCTAATTTTTAGCTCTTAACTTGGTCTAAAATATCTGTTTTCAACATTTTATGACTAAATAAGCTATAATATGTCTAATCCACACATAAAAGTGCAGAAATCGAAAAGAAACTTGAAATCGGAAAACAAGATTATTTCTAATTTTTAGCTCTTAACTTGGTCTAAAATATCTGTTTTCAACATTTTATGACTAAATAAGCTATAATATGTCTAATCCACACATAAAAGTGCAGAAATTGAAAAAAAACTTTAAATCGGAAAACAAGATTATTTCTAATTTTTAGCTCTTAACTTGGTCTAAAATATCTGTTTTCAACATTTTATGACTAAATAAGCTATAATATGTCTAATCCACACATAAAAGTGCAGAAATTGAAAAAAAAACTTTAAATCGGAAAACAAGATTATTTCTAATTTTTAGCTCTTAACTTGGTCTAAAATATCTGTTTTCAACATTTTATGACTAAATAAGCTATAATATGTCTAATCCACACATAAAAGTGCAGAAATTGGAAAAAAACTTTAAATCGGAAAACAAGATTATTTCTAATTTTTAGCTCTTAACTTGGTCTAAAATATCTGTTTTCAACATTTTATGACTAAATAAGCTATAATATGTCTAATCCACACATAAAAGTGCAGAAATTGAAAAGAAACTTGAAATCGGAAAACAAGATTATTTCTAATTTTTAGCTCTTAACTTGGTCTAAAATATCTGTTTTCAACATTTTATGACTAAATAAGCTATAATATGTCTAATCCACACATAAAAGTGCTGAAATTGAAAAGAAACTTGAAATCGGTAAACAAGATTATTTCTAATTTTTAGCTCTTAACTTGGTCTAAAATATCTGTTTTCAACATTTTATGACTAAATAAGCTATAGTATGTCTAATCCACACATAAAAGTGCAGAAATTGAAAAGAAACTTGAAATCGGTAAACAAGATTATTTCTAATTTTTAGCTCTTAACTTGGTCTAAAATATCTGTTTTCAACATTTTATGACTAAATAAGCTATAATATGTCTAATCCACACATAAAAGTGCAGAAATTGAAAAAAAACTTTAAATCGGAAAACAAGATTATTTCTAATTTTTAGCTCTTAACTTGGTCTAAAATATCTGTTTTCAACATTTTATGACTAAATAAGCTATAATATGTCTAATCCACACATAAAAGTGCAGAAATTGAAAAAAAACTTTAAATCGGAAAACAAGATTATTTCTAATTTTTAGCTCTTAACTTGGTCTAAAATATCTGTTTTCAACATTTTATGACTTAATAAGCTATAATATGTCTAATCCACACATAAAAGTGCAGAAATTGAAAAAAACTTTAAATCGGAAAACAAGATTATTTCTAATTTTTAGCTCTTAACTTGGTCTAAGATATCTGTTTTCAACATTTTATGACTAAATAAGCTATAATATGTCTAATCCACACATAAAAGTGCAGAAATTGAAAAAAAACTTTAAATCGGAAAACAAGATTATTTCTAATTTTTAGCTCTTAACTTGGTCTAAAATATCTGTTTCCAACATTTTATGACTAAATAAGCTATAATATGTCTAATCCACACATAAAAGTGCAGAAATTGAAAAAAAACTTTAAATCGGAAAACAAGATTATTTCTAATTTTTAGCTCTTAACTTGGTCTAAAATATCTGTTTTCAACATTTTATGACTAAATAAGCTATAATATGTCTAATCCACACATAAAAGTGCAGAAATTGAAAAAAAACTTTAAATCGGAAAACAAGATTATTTCTAATTTTTAGCTCTTAACTTGGTCTAAAATATCTGTTTTCATCATTTTATGACTAAATAAGTCTAATCCACACATAAAAGTGCAGAAATTGAAAAAAAACTTTAAATCGGAAAACAAGATTATTTCTAATTTTTAGCTCTTTACTTGGTCTAAAATATCTGTTTTCAACATTTTATGACTAAAAAGCTATAATATGTCTAATCCACACATAAAAGTGCAGAAATTGAAAAAAACTTTAAATCGGAAAACAAGATTATTTCTAACTTTTAGCTCTTAACTTGGTCTAAAATATCTGTTTTCATCATTTTATGACTAAATAAGCTATAATATGTCTAATCCACACATAAAAGTGCAGAGATTGAAAAGAAACTTGAAATCGGAAAACAAAAACAAGATTATTTCTAATTTTTAGCTCTTAACTTGGTCTAAAATATCTGTTTTCAACATTTTATGACTAAATAAGCTATAATATGTCTAATCCACACATAAAAGTGCAGAAATTGAAAAAAAACTTTAAATCGGAAAACAAGATTATTTCTAATTTTTAGCTCTTAACTTGGTCTAAGATATCTGTTTTCAACATTTTATGAATAAATAAGCTATAATATGTCTAATCCACACATAAAAGTGCAGAAATTGAAAAAAAAACTTGAAATCGGAAAACAAGATTATTTCTAATTTTTAGCTCAAAACTTGGTCTAAAATATCTGTTTTCAACATTTTATGACTTAATAAGCTATAATATGTCTAATCCACATATAAAAGTGCAGAAATTGAAAAAAAACTTTAAATCGGAAAACAAGATTATTTCTTATTTTTAGCTCTTAACTTGGTCTAAAATATCTGTTTTCAACATTTTATGACTAAATAAGCTATAATATGTCTAATCCACACATAAAAGTGCAGAAATTGAAAAAAAACTTTAAATCGGAAAACAAGATTATTTCTAATTTTTAGCTCTTAACTTGGTCTAAAATATCTGTTTTCAACATTTTATGCCATCACCATCACCATCACCATCACCATCACCATCACCATCACCATCACCATCACCATCACCATCACCATCACCATCACCATCACCATCACCATCAACATCACCATCACCATCACCATCACCATCACCATCACCATCACCATCACCATCACCATCACCATCACCATCACCATCACCATCACCATCACCATCACCATCACCATCACCATCACCATCACCATCACCATCACCATCACCATCACCATCACCATCACCATCACCATCACCATCAAGATCACCATCACCATCACCATCACCATCACCATCACCATCACCATCACCATCACCATACCATCACCATCACCATCACCATCACCATCACCATCACCATCACCATCACCATCACCATCACCATCACCATCACCATCACCATCACCATCACCATCACCATCACCATCACCATCACCATCACCATCACCATCACCATCACCATCACCATCACCATCACCATCACCATCACCATCACCATCACCATCACCATCACCATCACCATCACCATCACCATCACCATCACCATCACCATCACCATCACCATCACCATACCATCACCATCACCATCACCATCACCATCACCATCACCATCACCATCACCATCACCATCACCATCACCATCACCATCACCATCACCATCACCATCACCATCACCATCACCATCACCATCACCATCACCATCACCATCACCATCACCATCACCATCACCATCACCATCACCATCACCATCACCATCACCATCACCATCACCATCACCATCACCATCACCATCACCATCACCATCACCATCACCATCACCATCACCATCACCATCACCATCACCATCACCATCACCATCACCATCACCATCACCATCACCATCACCATCACCATCACCATCACCATCACCATCACCATCACCATCACCATCACCATCACCATCACCATCACCATCACCATCACCATCACCATCACCATCACCATCACCATCACCATCACCATCACCATCACCATCACCATCACCATCACCATCACCATCACCATCACCATCACCATCACCATCACCATCACCATCACCATCACCATCACCATCACCATCACCATCACCATCACCATCACCATCACCATCACCATCACCATCACCATCACCATCACCATCACCATCACCATCACCATCACCATCACCATCACCATCACCATCACCATCACCATCACCATCACCATCACCATCACCATCACCATCACCATCACCATCACCATCACCATCACCATCACCATCACCATCACCATCACCATCACCATCACCATCACCATCACCATCACCATCACCATCACCATCACCATCACCATCACCATCACCATCACCATCACCATCACCATCACCATCACCATCACCATCACCATCACCATCACCATCACCATCACCATCACCATCACCATCACCATCACCATCACCATCACCATCACCATCACCATCACCATCACCATCACCATCACCATCACCATCACCATCACCATCACCATCACCATCACCATCACCATCACCATCACCATCACCATCACCATCACCATCACCATCACCATCACCATCACCATCACCATCACCATCACCATCACCATCACCATCACCATCACCATCACCATCACCATCACCATCACCATCACCATCACCATCACCATCACCATCACCATCACCATCACCATCACCATCACCATCACCATCACCATCACCATCACCATCACCATCACCATCACCATCACCATCACCATCACCATCACCATCACCATCACCATCACCATCACCATCACCATCACCATCACCATCACCATCACCATCACCATCACCATCACCATCACCATCACCATCACCATCACCATCACCATCACCATCACCATCACCATCACCATCACCATCACCATCACCATCACCATCACCATCACCATCACCATCACCATCACCATCACCATCACCATCACCATCACCATCACCATCACCATCACCATCACCATCACCATCACCATCACCATCACCATCACCATCACCATCACCATCACCATCACCATCACCATCACCATCACCATCACCATCACCATCACCATCACCATCACCATCACCATCACCATCACCATCACCATCACCATCACCATCACCATCACCATCACCATCACCATCACCATCACCATCACCATCACCATCACCATGACCATCACCATTACCATCACCATCACCATCACCATCACCATCACCATCACCATCACCATCACCATCACCATCACCATCACCATCACCATCACCATCACCATCACCATCACCATCGCCATCACCATCACCATCACCATCACCATCACCATCACCATCACCATCACCATCACCATCACCATCACCATCACCATCACCATCACCATCACCATCACTATCACCATCACTATCACCATCACCATCACCATCACCATCACCAACACCATCACCATCACCATCACCATCACCATCACCATCACCATCACCATCACCATCACCATCACCATCACCATCACCATCACCATCACCATCACCATCACCATCACCATCACCATCACCATCACCATCACCATCACCATCACCATCACCATCACCATCACCATCACCATCACCATGACCATCACCATTACCATCACCATCACCATCACCATCACCATCACCATCACCATCACCATCACCATCACCATCACCATCACCATCACCATCACCATCACCATCGCCATCACCATCACCATCACCATCACCATCACCATCACCATCACCATCACCATCACCACCACCATCACCATCACCATCACCATCACCATCACTATCACCATCACTATCACCATCACCATCACCATCACCATCACCAACACCATCACCATCACCATCACCATCACCATCACCATCACCATCACCATCACCATCACCATCACCATCACCATCACCATCACCATCACCATCACCATCACCATCACCATCACCATCACCATCACCATCACCATCACCATCACCATCACCATCACCATCACCATCACCATCACCATCACCATCACCATCACCATCACCATCACCATCACCATCACCATCACCATCACCATCACCATCACCATCACCATCACCATCACCATCACCATCACCATCACCATCACCATCACCATCACCATCACCATCACCATCACCATCACCATCACCATCACCATCACCATCACCATCACCATCACCATCACCATCACCATCACCATCACCATCACCATCACCATCACCATCACCATCACCATCACCATCACCATCACCATCACCATCACCATCACCATTACCATCACCATCACCATCACCATCACCATCACCATCACCATCACCATCACCATCACCATCACCATCAATCGGAAAACAAGATTATTTCTAATTTTTAGCTCTTAACTTGGTCTAAAATATCTGATTTCAACATTTTATGACTAAATAAGCTATAGTATGTCTAATCCACACATCAAAGTGCAGAAATTGAAAAGAAACTTGAAATCGGTAAACAAGATTATTTCTAATTTTTAGCTCTTAACTTGGTCTAAAATATCTGTTTTCAACATTTTATGACTAAATAAGCTATAATATGTCTAATCCACACATATAAGTGCAGAAATTGAAAAAAACTTTAAATCGGAAAACAAGATTATTTCTAACTTTTAGCTCTTAACTTGGTCTAAAATATCTGTTTTCAACATTTTATGACTAAATAAGCTATAATATGTCTAATCCACACATAAAAGTGCAGAAATTGAAAAAAAAAACTTTAAATCGGAAAACAAGATTATTTCTAATTTTTAGCTCTTAACTTGGTCTAAAATATCTGTTTTCAACATTTTATGACTAAATAAGCTATAATATGTCTAATCCACACATAAAAGTGCAGAAATTGAAAAAAAACTTTAAATCGGAAAACAAGATTATTTCTAATTTTTAGCTCTTAACTTGGTCTAAAATATCTGTTTTCAACATTTTATGACTAAATAAGCTATAATATGTCTAATCCACACATAAAAGTGCAGAAATTGAAAAAAAACTTTAAATCGGAAAACAAGATTATTTCTAATTTTTAGCTCTTAACTTGGTCTAAAATATCTGTTTTCAACATTTTATGACTAAATAAGCTATAATATGTCTAATCCACACATAAAAGCGAATAAATTGAACAAAATCTTGAAATCTGAAAACAAGATTATTTCTAATTTTTAGCTCTTAACTTGGTCTAAAATATCTGTTTTCAACATTTTATGACTAAATAAGCTATAATATGTATAATCCACACATAAAAGTGAATAAATTGAACAAAAACTTTAAATCGGAAAACAAGATTATTTCTAATTTTTAGCTCTTAACTTGGTCTAAAATATCTGTTTTCAACATTTTATGACTAAATAAGCTATAATATGTCTAATCCAAACATAAAAGTGAATAAATTGAACAAAAACTTTAAATCGGAAAACAAGATTATTTCTAATTTTTAGCTCTTAACTTGTTCTAAAATATCTGTTTTCAACATTTTATGACTAAATAAGCTATAATATGTCTAATCCACACATAAAAGCGAATAAATTGAACAAAATCTTGAAATCTGAAAACAAGATTATTTCTAATTTTTAGCTCTTAACTTGGTCTAAAATATCTGTTTTCAACATTTTATGACTAAATAAGCTATAATATGTCTAATCCACACATAAAAGTGAATAAATTGAACAAAATCTTGAAATCTGAAAACAAGATTATTTCTAATTTTTAGCTCTTAACTTGGTCTAAAATATCTGTTTTCAACATTTTATGACGAAATAAGCTATAATATGTCTAATCCACACATAAAAGTGAATAAATTGAACAAAAACTTGAAATCTGAAAACAAGATTATTTCTAATTTTTAGCTCTTTTCTTGGTCTAAAATATCTGTTTTCAACATTTTATGACTAAATAAGCTATAATATGTCTAATCCACACATAAAAGTGAATACATTGAACAAAAACTTTAAATCGGAAAACAAGATTATTTCTAATTTTTAGCTCTTAACTTGGTCTAAAATATCTGTTTTCAACATTTTATGACTAAATAAGCTATAATATGTCTAATCCACACATAAAAGTGAATAAATTGAACAAAAACTTTAAATCGGAAAACAAGATTATTTCTAATTTTTAGCTCTTAACTTGGTCTAAAATATCTGTTTTCAACATTTTATGACTAAATAAGCTATAATATGTCTAATCCACACATAAAAGTGAATAAATTGAACAAAAACTTTAAATCGGAAAATAAGATTATTTCTAATTCTTAGCTCTTAACTTGGTCTAAAATATCTGTTTTCAACATTTTAAGACTAAATAAGCTATAATATGTATAATCCACACATAAAAGTGAATAAATTGAACAAAAACTTTAAATCGGAAAACAAGATTATTTCTAATTTTTAGCTCTTAACTTGGTCTAAAATATCTGTTTTCAACATTTTATGACTAAATAAGCTATAATATGTCTAATCCAAACATAAAAGTGAATAAATTGAACAAAAACTTTAAATCGGAAAACAAGATTATTTCTAATTTTTAGCTCTTAACTTGTTCTAAAATATCTGTTTTCAACATTTTATGACTAAATAAGCTATAATATGTCTAATCCACACATAAAAGCGAATAAATTGAACAAAATCTTGAAATCTGAAAACAAGATTATTTCTAATATTTAGCTCTTAACTTGGTCTAAAATATCTGTTTTCAACATTTTATGACGAAATAAGCTATAATATGTCTAATCCACACATAAAAGTGAATAAATTGAACAAAAACTTTAAATCGGAAAACAAGATTATTTCTAATTTTTAGCACTTAACTTGGTCTAAAATATCTGTTTTCAACATTTTATGACTAAATAATCTATAATATGTCTAATCCACACATAAAAGTGAATAAATTGAACAAAAACTTTAAATCGGAAAACAAGATTATTTCTAATTTTTAGCTCTTAACTTGGTCTAAAATATCTGTTTTCAACATTTTATGACTAAATAAGCTATAATATGTCTAATCCACACATAAAAGTGAATAAATTGAACAAAAACTTGAAATCTGAAAACAAGATTATTTCTGATTTTTAGCTCTTAACTTGGTCTAAAATATCTGTTTTCAACATTTTATGACTAAGTAAGCTATAATATGTCTAATCCACACATAAAAGTGAATAAATTGAACAAAAACTTTAAATCGGAAAACAAGATTATTTCTAATTTTTAGCTCTTAAATTGGTCTAAAATATCTGTTTTCAACATTTTATGACTAAATAAGCTATAATATGTCTAATCCACACATAAAAGTGAATAAATTGAACAAAAACTTGAAATCTGAAAACAAGATTATTTCTAATTTTTAGCTCTTAACTTGGTCTTAAATATCTGTTTTCAACATTTTATGACTAAATAAGCTATAATATGTCTAATCCACACATAAAAGTGAATAAATTGATCAAAATCTTGAAATCTGAAAAAAAGATTATTTCTAATTTTTAGCTCTTAACTTGGTCTAAAATATCTGTTTTCAACATTTTATGACTAAATAAGCTATAATATGTATAATCCACACATAAAAGTGAATAAATTGAACAAAAACTTTAAATCGGAAAACAAGATTATTTCTAATTTTTAGCTCTTAACTTGTTCTAAAATATCTGTTTTCAACATTTTATGACTAAATAAGCTATAATATGTCTAATCCACACATAAAAGCGAATAAATTGAACAAAATCTTGAAATCTGAAAACAAGATTATTTCTAATTTTTAGCTCTTAACTTGGTCTAAAATATCTGTTTTCAACATTTTATGACTAAATAAGCTATAATATGTCTAATCCACACATAAAAGTGAATAAATTGAACAAAATCTTGAAATCTGAAAACAAGATTATTTCTAATTTTTAGCTCTTAACTTGGTCTAAACTGTTTTCAACATTTTATGACGAAATAAGCTATAATATGTCTAATCCACACATAAAAGTGAATAAATTGAACAAAAACTTTAAATCGGAAAACAAGATTATTTCTAATTTTTAGCTCTTTACTTGGTCTAAAATATCTGTTTTCAACATTTTATGACTAAATAAGCTATAATATGTCTAATCCACACATAAAAGTGAATAAATTGAACAAAAACTTTAAATCGGAAAACAAGATTATTTCTAATTTTTAGCTCTTAACTTGGTTAAAATATCTGTTTTCAACATTTTATGACTAAATAAGCTATAATATGTCTAATCCACACATAAAAGTGAATAAATTGAACAAAAACTTTAAATCGGAAAACAAGATTATTTCTAATTTTTAGCACTTAACTTGGTCTAAAATATCTGTTTTCAACAT
Source organism: Crioceris asparagi (assembly GCA_958507055.1). Lineage (NCBI taxonomy): Eukaryota > Metazoa > Arthropoda > Insecta > Coleoptera > Chrysomelidae > Crioceris > Crioceris asparagi. The sequence goes on from CAUEHI010000085.1 coordinate 17,017, forward strand.
TTTATGACTAAATAATCTATAATATGTCTAATCCACACATAAAAGTGAATAAATTGAACAAAAACTTTAAATCGGAAAACAAGATTATTTCTAATTTTTAGCTCTTAACTTGGTCTAAAATATCTGCTTTCAACATTTTATGACTAAATAAGCTATAATATGTCTAATCCACACATAAAAGTGAATAAATTGAACAAAAACTTTAAATCGGAAAACAAGATTATTTCTAATTTTTAGCTCTTAACTTGTTCTAAAATATCTGTTTTCAACATTTTATGACTAAATAAGCTATAATATGTCTAATCCACACATAAAAGCGAATAAATTGAACAAAATCTTGAAATCTGAAAACAAGATTATTTCTAATTTTTAGCTCTTAACTTGGTCTAAAATATCTGTTTTCAACATTTTATGACTAAATAAGCTATAATATGTCTAATCCACACATAAAAGTGAATAAATTGAACAAAATCTTGAAATCTGAAAACAAGATTATTTCTAATTTTTAGCTCTTAACTTGGTCTAAAATATCTGTTTTCAACATTTTATGACGAAATAAGCTATAATATGTCTAATCCACACATAAAAGTGAATAAATTGAACAAAAACTTTAAATCGGAAAACAAAATTATTTCTAATTTTTAGCTCTTTACTTGGTCTAAAATATCTGTTTTCAACATTTTATGACTAAATAAGCTATAATATGTCTAATCCACACATAAAAGTGAATAAATTGAACAAAAACTTTAAATCGGAAAACAAGATTATTTCTAATTTTTAGCTCTTAACTTGGTTAAAATATCTGTTTTCAACATTTTATGACTAAATAAGCTATAATATGTCTAATCCACACATAAAAGTGAATAAATTGAACAAAAACTTTAAATCGGAAAACAAGATTATTTCTAATTTTTAGCACTTAACTTGGTCTAAAATATCTGTTTTCAACATTTTATGACTAAATAATCTATAATATGTCTAATCCACACATAAAAGTGAATAAATTGAACAAAAACTTTAAATCGGAAAACAAGATTATTTCTAATTTTTAGCTCTTAACTTGGTCTAAAATATCTGCTTTCAACATTTTATGACTAAATAAGCTATAATATGTCTAATCCACACATAAAAGTGAATAAATTGAACAAAAACTTGAAATCTGAAAACAAGATTATTTCTGATTTTTAGCTCTTAACTTGGTCTAAAATATCTGTTTTCAACATTTTATGACTAAGTAAGCTATAATATGTCTAATCCACACATAAAAGTGAATAAATTGAACAAAAACTTTAAATCGGAAAACAAGATTATTTCTAATTTTTAGCTCTTAACTTGGTCTGAAATATCTGTTTTCAACATTTTATGACTAAATAAGCTATAATATGTCTAATCCACACATAAAAGTGAATAAATTGAACAAAAACTTGAAATCTGAAAACAAGATTATTTCTAATTTTTAGCTCTTAACTTGGTCTAAAATATCTGTTTTCAACATTTTATGACTAAATAAGCTATAATATGTCTAATCCACACTTAAAAGTGAATAAATTGAACAAAAACTTGAAATCTGAAAACAAGATTATTTCTAATTTTTAGCTCTTAACTTGGTCTAAAATATCTGTTTTCAACATTTTATGACTAAATAAGATATAATATGTCTAATCCACACATAAAAGTGAATAAATTGATCAAAATCTTGAAATCTGAAAAAAAGATTATTTCTAATTTTTTGCTCTTAACTTGGTCTAAAATATCTGTTTTCAACATTTTATGACTAAATAAGCTATAATATGTATAATCCACACATAAAAGTGAATAAATTGAACAAAAACTTTAAATCGGAAAACAAGATTATTTCTAATTTTTAGCTCTTAACTTGGTCTAAAATATCTGTTTTCAACATTTTATGACTAAATATGCTATAATATGTCTAATCCAAACATAAAAGTGAATAAATTGAACAAAAACTTTAAATCGGAAAACAAGATTATTTCTAATTTTTAGCTCTTAACTTGTTCTAAAATATCTGTTTTCAACATTTTATGACTAAATAAGCTATAATATGTCTAATCCACACATAAAAGCGAATAAATTGAACAAAATCTTGAAATCTGAAAACAAGATTATTTCTAATTTTTAGCTCTTAACTTGGTCTAAAATATCTGTTTTCAACATTTTATGACTAAATAAGCTATAATATGTCTAATCCACACATAAAAGTGAATAAATTGAACAAAATCTTGAAATCTGAAAACAAGATTATTTCTAATTTTTAGCTCTTAACTTGGTCTAAAATATCTGTTTTCAACATTTTATGACGAAATAAGCTATAATATGTCTAATCCACACATAAAAGTGAATAAATTGAACAAAAACTTTAAATCGGAAAACAAGATTATTTCTAATTTTTAGCTCTTTACTTGGTCTAAAATATCTGTTTTCAACATTTTATGACTAAATAAGCTATAATATGTCTAATCCACACATAAAAGTGAATAAATTGAACAAAAACTTTAAATCGGAAAATAAGATTATTTCTAATTTTTAGCTCTTAACTTGGTCTAAAATATCTGTTTTCAACATTTTATGACTAAATAAGCTATAATATGTCTAATCCAAACATAAAAGTGAATAAATTGAACATAAACTTTAAATCGGAAAACAAGATTATTTCTAATTTTTAGCTCTTAACTTGTTCTAAAATATCTGTTTTCAACATTTTATGACTAAATAAGCTATAATATGTCTAATCCACACATAAAAGCGAATAAATTGAACAAAATCTTGAAATCTGAAAACAAGATTATTTCTAATTTTTAGCTCTTAACTTGGTCTAAAATATCTGTTTTCAACATTTTATGACTAAATAAGCTATAATATGTCTAATCCACACATAAAAGTGAATAAATTGAACAAAAACTTTAAATCGGAAAACAAGATTATTTCTAATTTTTAGCTCTTAACTTGGTCTAAAATATCTGTTTTCAACATTTTATGACTGAATAAGCTATAATATGTCTAATCCACACATAAAAGTGAATAAATTGAACAAAAACTTTAAATCGTTAAACAAGATTATTTCTAATTCTTAGCTCTTAACTTGGTCTAAAATATCTGTTTTCAACATTTTATGACTAAATAAGCTATAATATGTATAATCCACACATAAAAGTGAATAAATTGAACAAAAACTTTAAATCGGAAAACAAGATTATTTCTAATTTTTAGCTCTTAACTTGGTCTAAAATATCTGTTTTCAACATTTTATGACTAAATAAGCTATAATATGTCTAATCCAAACATAAAAGTGAATAAATTGAACAAAAACTTTAAATCGGAAAACAAGATTATTTCTAATTTTTAGCTCTTAACTTGTTCTAAAATATCTGTTTTCAACATTTTATGACTAAATAAGCTATAATATGTCTAATCCACACATAAAATCGAATAAATTGAACGAAATCTTGAAATCTGAAAACAAGATTATTTCTAATTTTTAGCTCTTAACTTGGTCTAAAATATCTGTTTTCAACATTTTATGACTAAATAAGCTATAATATGTCTAATCCACACATAAAAGTGAATAAATTGAACAAAATCTTGAAATCTGAAAACAAGATTATTTCTAATTTTTAGCTCTTAACTTGGTCTAAAATATCTGTTTTCAACATTTTATGACGAAATAAGCTATAATATGTCTAATCCACACATAAAAGTGAATAAATTGAACAAAAACTTTAAATCGGAAAACAAGATTATTTCTAATTTTTAGCTCTTTACTTGGTCTAAAATATCTTTTTTCAACATTTTATGACTAAATAAGCTATAATATGTCTAATCCACACATAAAAGTGAATAAATTGAACAAAAACTTTAAATCGGAAAACAAGATTATTTCTAATTTTTAGCTCTTAACTTGGTCTAAAATATCTGTTTTCAACATATTATGACTAAATAAGCTATAATATGTCTAATCCACACATAAAAGTGAATAAATTGAACAAAAACTTTAAATCGGAAAACAAGATTATTTCTAATTTTTAGCACTTAACTTGGCCTAAAATATCTGTTTTCAACATTTTATGACTAAGTTAGCTATAATATGTCTAATCCACACATAAAAGTGAATAAATTGAACAAAAACTTTAAATCGGAAAACAAGATTATTTCTAATTTTTAGCTCTTAACTTGGTCTAAAATATCTGTTTTCAACATTTTATGACTAAATAAGCTATAATTTGTCTAATCCACACATAAAAGTGAATAAATTGAACAAAAACTTTAAATCGGAAAACAAGATTATTTCTAATTTTTAGCTCTTAACTTGGTCTAAAATATCTGTTTTCAACATTTTATGACTAAATATGCTATAATATGTCTAATCCAAACATAAAAGTGAATAAATTGAACAAAAACTTTAAATCGGAAAACAAGATTATTTCTAATTTTTAGCTCTTAACTTGTTCTAAAATATCTGTTTTCAACATTTTATGACTAAATAAGCTATAATATGTCTAATCCACACATAAAAGCGAATAAATTGAACAAAATCTTGAAATCTGAAAACAAGATTATTTCTAATTTTTAGCTCTTAACTTGGTCTAAAATATCTGTTTTCAACATTTTATGACTAAATAAGCTATAATATGTCTAATCCACACATAAAAGTGAATAAATTGAACAAAATCTTGAAATCTGAAAACAAGATTATTTCTAATTTTTAGCTCTTAACTTGGTCTAAAATATCTGTTTTCAACATTTTATGACGAAATAAGCTATAATATGTCTAATCCACACATAAAAGTGAATAAATTGAACAAAAACTTTAAATCGGAAAACAAGATTATTTCTAATTTTTAGCTCTTTACTTGGTCTAAAATATCTGTTTTCAACATTTTATGACTAAATAAGCTATAATATGTCTAATCCACACATAAAAGTGAATAAATTGAACAAAAACTTTAAATCGGAAAATAAGATTATTTCTAATTTTTAGCTCTTAACTTGGTCTAAAATATCTGTTTTCAACATTTTATGACTAAATAAGCTATAATATGTCTAATCCAAACATAAAAGTGAATAAATTGAACATAAACTTTAAATCGGAAAACAAGATTATTTCTAATTTTTAGCTCTTAACTTGTTCTAAAATATCTGTTTTCAACATTTTATGACTAAATAAGCTATAATATGTCTAATCCACACATAAAAGCGAATAAATTGAACAAAATCTTGAAATCTGAAAACAAGATTATTTCTAATTTTTAGCTCTTAACTTGGTCTAAAATATCTGTTTTCAACATTTTATGACTAAATAAGCTATAATATGTCTAATCCACACATAAAAGTGAATAAATTGAACAAAAACTTTAAATCGGAAAACAAGATTATTTCTAATTTTTAGCTCTTAACTTGGTCTAAAATATCTGTTTTCAACATTTTATGACTGAATAAGCTATAATATGTCTAATCCACACATAAAAGTGAATAAATTGAACAAAAACTTTAAATCGTTAAACAAGATTATTTCTAATTCTTAGCTCTTAACTTGGTCTAAAATATCTGTTTTCAACATTTTATGACTAAATAAGCTATAATATGTATAATCCACACATAAAAGTGAATAAATTGAACAAAAACTTTAAATCGGAAAACAAGATTATTTCTAATTTTTAGCTCTTAACTTGGTCTAAAATATCTGTTTTCAACATTTTATGACTAAATAAGCTATAATATGTCTAATCCAAACATAAAAGTGAATAAATTGAACAAAAACTTTAAATCGGAAAACAAGATTATTTCTAATTTTTAGCTCTTAACTTGTTCTAAAATATCTGTTTTCAACATTTTATGACTAAATAAGCTATAATATGTCTAATCCACACATAAAATCGAATAAATTGAACGAAATCTTGAAATCTGAAAACAAGATTATTTCTAATTTTTAGCTCTTAACTTGGTCTAAAATATCTGTTTTCAACATTTTATGACTAAATAAGCTATAATATGTCTAATCCACACATAAAAGTGAATAAATTGAACAAAATCTTGAAATCTGAAAACAAGATTATTTCTAATTTTTAGCTCTTAACTTGGTCTAAAATATCTGTTTTCAACATTTTATGACGAAATAAGCTATAATATGTCTAATCCACACATAAAAGTGAATAAATTGAACAAAAACTTTAAATCGGAAAACAAGATTATTTCTAATTTTTAGCTCTTTACTTGGTCTAAAATATCTTTTTTCAACATTTTATGACTAAATAAGCTATAATATGTCTAATCCACACATAAAAGTGAATAAATTGAACAAAAACTTTAAATCGGAAAACAAGAATATTTCTAATTTTTAGCTCTTAACTTGGTCTAAAATATCTGTTTTCAACATATTATGACTAAATAAGCTATAATATGTCTAATCCACACATAAAAGTGAATAAATTGAACAAAAACTTTAAATCGGAAAACAAGATTATTTCTAATTTTTAGCACTTAACTTGGTCTAAAATATCTGTTTTCAACATTTTATGACTAAGTAAGCTATAATATGTCTAATCCACACATAAAAGTGAATAAATTGAACAAAAACTTTAAATCGGAAAACAAGATTATTTCTAATTTTTAGCTCTTAACTTGGTCTAAAATATCTGTTTTCAACATTTTATGACTAAATAAGCTATAATTTGTCTAATCCACACATAAAAGTGAATAAATTGAACAAAAACTTTAAATCGGAAAACAAGATTATTTCTAATTTTTAGCACTTAACTTGGTCTAAAATATCTGTTTTCAACATTTTATGACTAAATAAGCTATAATATGTCTAATCCACACTTAAAAGTGAATAAATTGAACAAAAACTTGAAATCTGAAAACAAGATTATTTCTAATTTTTAGCTCTTAACTTGGTCTAAAATATCTGTTTTCAACATTTTATGACTAAATAAGCTATAATATGTCTAATCCACACATAAAAGTGAATAAATTGATCAAAATCTTGAAATCTGAAAAAAAGATTATTTCTAATTTTTAGCTCTCAACTTGGTCTAAAATATCTGTTTTCAACATTTTATGACTAAATAAGCTATAATATGTCTAATCCACACATAAAAGTGAATAAATTGAACAAAAACTCTAAATCGGAAAACAAGATTATTTCTAATTTTTAGCTCTTAACTTGGTCTAAAATATCTGTTTTCAACATTTTATGACTAAATAAGCTATAATATGTCTAATCCACACATAAAAGTGAATAAATTGAACAAAAACTTGAAATCTGAAAACAAAATTATTTATAATTTTTAGCTCTTAACTTGGTCTAAAATATCTGTTTTCAACATTTTATGACTAAATAAGCTATAATATGTCTAATCCACACATAAAAGTGAATAAATTGAACAAAAACTTGAAATCTGAAAACAAGATTATTTCTGATTTTTAGCTCTTAATTTGGTCTAAAATATCTGTTTTCAACATTTTATGACTAAATAAGCTATAATATGTCTAATCCACACATAAAAGTGAATAAATTGAACAAAAACTTTAAATCGGAAAACAAGATTATTTCTAATTTTTAGCTCTTAACTTGGTCTAAGATATCTGTTTTCAACATTTTATGACTAAATAAGCTATAATATGTCTAATCCACACATAAAAGTGAATAAATTGAACAAAATCTTGAAATCTGAAAACAAGATTATGTCTAATTTTTAGCTCTTAACTTGGTCTAAAATATCTGTTTTCAACATTTTATGACTAAATAAGCTATAATATGTCTAATCCACACATAAAAGTGAATAAATTGAACAAAAACTTTAAATCGGAAAACAAGATTATTTCTAATTTTTAGCTCTTAACTTGGTCTAAAATATCTGTTTTCAACATTTTATGACTAAATAAGCTATAATATGTCTAATCCACACATAAAAGTGAATAAATTGAACAAAAACTTTAAATCGGAATACAAGATTATTTCTAATTCTTAGCTCTTAACTTGGTCTAAAATATCTGTTTTCAACATTTTATGACTAAATAAGCTATAATATGTATAATCCACACATAAAAGTGAATAAATTGATCAAAAACTTTAAATCGGAAAACAAGATTATTTCTAATTTTTAGCTCTTAACTTGGTCTAAAATATCTGTATTCAACATTTTATGACTAAATAAGCTATAATATGTCTAATCCAAACATAAAAGTGAATAAATTGAACAAAAACTTTAAATCGGAAAACAAGATTATTTCTAATTTTTAGCTCTTAACTTGTTCTAAAATATCTGTTTTCAACATTTTATGACTAAATAAGCTATAATATGTCTAATCCACACATAAAAGCGAATAAATTGAACAAAATCTTGAAATCTGAAAGCAAGATTATTTCTAAATTTTAGCTCTTAACTTGGTCTAAAATATCTGTTTTCTACATTTTATGACTAAATAAGCTATAATATGTCTAATCCACACATAAAAGTGAATAAATTGAACAAAATCTTGAAATCTGAAAA
>CAUEHI010000086.1:0-42500 GCA_958507055.1 Crioceris asparagi
TTTGTCTAATCCACACATAAAAGTGAATAAATTGAACAAAAACTTTAAATCTGAAAACAAGATTATTTCTAATTTTTAGCTCTTAACTTGGTCTAAAATATCTGTTTTCAACATTTTATGACTAAATCCACACTTAAAAGTGAATAAATTGAACAAAAACTTGAAATCTGAAAACAAGATTATTTCTAATTTTTAGCTCTTAACTTGGTCTAAAATATCTGTTTTCAACATTTTATGACTAAATAAGCTATAATATGTCTAATCCACACATAAAAGTGAATAAATTGATCAAAATCTTGAAATCTGAAAAAAAGATTATTTCTAATTTTTAGCTCTCAACTTGGTCTAAAATATCTGTTTTCAACATTTTATGACTAAATAAGCTATAATATGTCTAATCCACACATAAAAGTGAATAAATTGAACAAAAACTTTAAATCGGAAAACAAGATTATTTCTAATTTTTAGCTCTTAACTTGGTCTAAAATATCTGTTTTCAACATTTTATGACTAAATAAGCTATAATATGTCTAATCCACACATAAAAGTGAATAAATTGAACAAAAACTTGAAATCTGAAAACAAAATTATTTCTAATTTTTAGCTCTTAACTTGGTCTAAAATATCTGTTTTCAACATTTTATGACTAAATAAGCTATAATATGTCTAATCCAAACATAAAAGTGAATAAATTGAACAAAAACTTTAAATCGGAAAACAAGATTATTTCTAATTTTTAGCTCTTAACTTGTTCTAAAATATCTGTTTTCAACATTTTATGACTAAATAAGCTATAATATGTCTAATCCACACATAAAATCGAATAAATTGAACAAAATCTTGAAATCTGAAAACAAGATTATTTCTAATCTTTAGCTCTTAACTTGGTCTAAAATATCTGTTTTCAACATTTTATGACGAAATAAGCTATAATATGTCTAATCCACACATAAAAGTGAATAAATTGAACAAAAACTTTAAATCGGAAAACAAGATTATTTCTAATTTTTAGCTCTTTACTTGGTCTAAAATATCTGTTTTCAACATTTTATGACTAAATAAGCTATAATATGTCTAATCCACACATAAAAGTGAATAAATTGAACAAAAACTTTAAATCGGAAAACAAGATTATTTCTAATTTTTAGCTCTTAACTTGGTCTAAAATATCTGTTTTCAACATATTATGACTAAATAAGCTATAATATGTCTAATCCACACATAAAAGTGAATAAATTGAACAAAAACTTTAAATCGGAAAACAAGATTATTTCTAATTTTTAGCACTTAACTTGGTCTAAAATATCTGTTTTCAACATTTTATGACTAAATAAGCTATAATATGTCTAATCCACACATAAAAGTGAATAAATTGAACAACAACTTTAAATCGGAAAACAAGATTATTTCTAATTCTCAGCTCTTAACTTGGTCTAAAATATCTGTTTTCAACATTTTATGACTAAATAAGCTATAATATGTCTAATCCAAACATAAAAGTGAATAAATTGAACAAAAACTTTAAATCGGAAAACAAGATTATTTCTAATTTTTAGCTCTTAACTTGTTCTAAAATATCTGTTTTCAACATTTTATGACTAAATAAGCTATAATATGTCTAATCCACACATAAAATCGAATAAATTGAACAAAATCTTGAAATCTGAAAACAAGATTATTTCTAATTTTTAGCTCTTAACTTGGTCTAAAATATCTGTTTTCAACATTTTATGACTAAATAAGCTATAATATGTCTAATCCACACATAAAAGTGAATAAATTGAACAAAATCTTGAAATCTGAAAACAAGATTATTTCTAATTTTTAGCTCTTAACTTGGTCTAAAATATCTGTTTTCAACATTTTATGACGAAATAAGCTATAATATGTCTAATCCACACATAAAAGTGAATAAATTGAACAAAAACTTTATATCGGAAAACAAGATTATTTCTAATTTTTAGCTCTTAACTTGGTCTAAAATATCTGTTTTCAACATCTTATGACTAAATAAGCTATAATTTGTCTAATCCACACATAAAAGTGAATAAATTGAACAAAAACTTGAAATCTGAAAACAAGATTATTTCTAATTTTTAGCTCTTAACTTGGTCTAAAATATCTGTTTTCAACATTTTATGACTAAATAAGCTATAATATGTCTAATCCACACTTAAAATTGAATAAATTGAACAAAAACTTGAAATCTGAAAACAAGATTATTTCTAATTTTTAGCTCTTAACTTGGTCTAAAATATCTGTTTTCAACATTTTATGACTAAATAAGCTATAATATGTCTAATCCACACATAAAAGTGAATAAATTGATCAAAATCTTGAAATCTGAAAAAAAGATTATTTCTAATTTTTAGCTCTCAACTTGGTCTAAAATATCTGTTTTCAACATTTTATGACTAAATAAGCTATAATATGTCTAATCCACACATAAAAGTGAATAAATTGAACAAAAACTTGAAATCTGAAAACAAAATTATTTCTAATTTTTAGCTCTTAACTTGGTCTAAAATATCTGTTTTCAACATTTTATGACTAAATAAGCTATAATATGTCTAATCCAAACATAAAAGTGAATAAATTGAACAAAAACTTTAAATCGGAAAACAAGATTATTTCTAATTTTTAGCTCTTAACTTGTTCTAAAATATCTGTTTTCAACATTTTATGACTAAATAAGCTATAATATGTCTAATCCACACATAAAATCGAATAAATTGAACAAAATCTTGAAATCTGAAAACAAGATTATTTCTAATTTTTAGCTCTTAACTTGGTCTAAAATATCTGTTTTCAACATTTTATGACTAAATAAGCTATAATATGTCTAATCCACACATAAAAGTGAATAAATTGAACAAAATCTTGAAATCTGAAAACAAGATTATTTCTAATTTTTAGCTCTTAACTTGGTCTAAAATATCTGTTTTCAACATTTTATGACGAAATAAGCTATAATATGTCTAATCCACACATAAAAGTGAATAAATTGAACAAAAACTTTAAATCGGATAACAAGATTATTTCTAATTTTTAGCTCTTTACTTGGTCTAAAATATCTGTTTTCAACATTTTATGACTAAATAAGCTATAATATGTCTAATCCACACATAAAAGTGAATAAATTGAACAAAAACTTTAAATCGGAAAACAAGATTATTTCTAATTTTTAGCTCTTAACTTGGTCTAAAATATCTGTTTTCAACATATAATGACTAAATAAGCTATAATATGTCTAATCCATACATAAAAGTGAATAAATTGAACAAAAACTTTAAATCGGAAAACAAGATTATTTCTAATTTTTAGCACTTAACTTGGTCTAAAATATCTGTTTCCAACATTTTATGACTAAGTAAGCTATAATATGTCTAATCCACACATAAAAGTGAATAAATTGAACAAAAACTTTATATCGGAAAACAAGATTATTTCTAATTTTTAGCTCTTAACTTGGTCTAAAATATCTGTTTTCAACATCTTATGACTAAATAAGCTATAATTTGTCTAATCCACACATAAAAGTGAATAAATTGAACAAAAACTTGAAATCTGAAAACAAGATTATTTCTAATTTTTAGCTCTTAACTTGGTCTAAAATATCTGTTTTCAACATTTTATGACTAAATAAGCTATAATATGTCTAATCCACACTTAAAATTGAATAAATTGAACAAAAACTTGAAATCTGAAAACAAGATTATTTCTAATTTTTAGCTCTTGACTTGGTCTAAAATATCTGTTTTCAACATTTTATGACTAAATAAGCTATAATATGTCTAATCCACACATAAAAGTGAATAAATTGATCAAAATCTTGAAATCTGAAAAAAAGATTATTTCTAATTTTTAGCTCTCAACTTGGTCTAAAATATCTGTTTTCAACATTTTATGACTAAATAAGCTATAATATGTCTAATCCACACATAAAAGTGAATAAATTGAACAAAAACTTTAAATCGGAAAACAAGATTATTTCTAATTTTTAGCTCTTAACTTGGTCTAAGATATCTGTTTTCAACATTTTATGACTAAATAAGCTATAATATGTCTAATCCACACATAAAAGTGAATAAATTGAACAAAATCTTGAAATCTGAAAACAAGATTATTTCTAATTTTTAGCTCTTAACTTGGTCTAAAATATCTGTTTTCAACATTTTATAATTTTATATAATATATTTTATTTAAATAAGCTATAATATGTCTAATCCACACATAAAAGTGAATAAATTGAACAAAAACTTTAAATCGGAAAACAAGATTATTTCTAATTTTTAGCTCTTAACTTGGTCTAAAATATCTGTTTTCAACATTTTATGACTAAATAAGCTATAATATGTCTAATCCACACATAAAAGTGAATAAATTGAACAAAAACTTTAAATCGGAAAACAAGATTATTTCTAATTCTTAGCTCTTAACTTGGTCTAAAATATCTGTTTTCAACATTTTATGACTAAATAAGCTATAATATGTATAATCCACACATAAAAGTGAATAAATTGATCAAAAACTTTAAATCGGAAAACAAGATTATTTCTAATTTTTAGCTCTTAACTTGGTCTAAAATATCTGTTTTCAACATTTTATGACTAAATAAGCTATAATATGTCTAATCCAAACATAAAAGTGAATAAATTGAACAAAAACTTTAAATCGGAAAACAAGATTATTTCTAATTTTTAGCTCTTAACTTGTTCTAAAATCTCTGTTTTCAACATTTTATGACTAAATAAGCTATAATATGTCTAATCCACACATAAAAGCGAATAAATTGAACAAAATCTTGAAATCTGAAAACAAGATTATTTCTAATTTTTAGCTCTTAACTTGGTCTAAAATATCTGTTTTCAACATTTTATGACTAAATAAGCTATAATATGTCTAATCCACACATAAAAGTGAATAAATTGAACAAAATCTTGAAATCTGAAATCAAGATTATTTCTAATTTTTAGCTCCTAACTTGGTCTAAAATATCTGTTTTCAACATTTTATGACGAAATAAGCTATAATATGTCTAATCCACACATAAAAGTGAATAAATTGAACAAAAACTTTAAATCGGAAAACAAGATTATTTCTAATTTTTAGCTCTTTACTTGGTCTAAAATATCTGTTTTCCACCATCACCATCACCATCACCATCACCATCACCATCACCATCACCATCACCATCACCATCACCATCACCATCACCATCACCATCACCATCACCATCACCATCACCATCACCATCACCATCACCATCACCATCACCATCACCATCACCATCACCATCACCATCACCATCACCATCACCATCACCATCACCATCACCATCACCATCACCATCACCATCACCATCACCATCACCATCACCATCACCATCACCATCACCATCACCATCACCATCACCATCACCATCACCATCACCATCACCATCACCATCACCATCACCATCACCATCACCATCACCATCACCATCACCATCACCATCACCATCACCATCACCATCACCATCACCATCACCATCACCATCACCATCACCATCACCATCACCATCACCATCACCATCACCATCACCATCACCATCACCATCACCATCACCATCACCATCACCATCACCATCACCATCACCATCACCATCACCATCACCATCACCATCACCATCACCATCACCATCACCATCACCATCACCATCACCATCACCATCACCATCACCATCACCATCACCATCACCATCACCATCACCATCACCATCACCATCACCATCACCATCACCATCACCATCACCATCACCATCACCATCACCATCACCATCACCATCACCATCACCATCACCATCACCATCACCATCACCATCACCATCACCATCACCATCACCATCACCATCACCATCACCATCACCATCACCATCACCATCACCATCACCATCACCATCACCATCACCATCACCATCACCATCACCATCACCATCACCATCACCATCACCATCACCATCACCATCACCATCACCATCACCATCACCATCACCATCACCATCACCATCACCATCACCATCACCATCACCATCACCATCACCATCACCATCACCATCACCATCACCATCACCATCACCATCACCATCACCATCACCATCACCATCACCATCACCATCACCATCACCATCACCATCACCATCACCATCACCATCACCATCACCATCACCATCACCATCACCATCACCATCACCATCACCATCACCATCACCATCACCATCACCATCACCATCACCATCACCATCACCATCACCATCACCATCACCATCACCATCACCATCACCATCACCATCACCATCACCATCACCATCACCATCACCATCACCATCACCATCACCATCACCATCACCATCACCATCACCATCACCATCACCATCACCATCACCATCACCATCACCATCACCATCACCATCACCATCACCATCACCATCACCATCACCATCACCATCACCATCACCATCACCATCACCATCACCATCACCATCACCATCACCATCACCATCACCATCACCATCACCATCACCATCACCATCACCATCACCATCACCATCACCATCACCATCACCATCACCATCACCATCACCATCACCATCACCATCACCATCACCATCACCATCACCATCACCATCACCATCACCATCACCATCACCATCACCATCACCATCACCATCACCATCACCATCACCATCACCATCACCATCACCATCACCATCACCATCACCATCACCATCACCATCACCATCACCATCACCATCACCATCACCATCACCATCACCATCACCATCACCATCACCATCACCATCACCATCACCATCACCATCACCATCACCATCACCATCACCATCACCATCACCATCACCATCACCATCACCATCACCATCACCATCACCATCACCATCACCATCACCATCACCATCACCATCACCATCACCATCACCATCACCATCACCATCACCATCACCATCACCATCACCATCACCATCACCATCACCATCACCATCACCATCACCATCACCATCACCATCACCATCACCATCACCATCACCATCACCATCACCATCACCATCACCATCACCATCACCATCACCATCACCATCACCATCACCATCACCATCACCATCACCATCACCATCACCATCACCATCACCATCACCATCACCATCACCATCACCATCACCATCACCATCACCATCACCATCACCATCACCATCACCATCACCATCACCATCACCATCACCATCACCATCACCATCACCATCACCATCACCATCACCATCACCATCACCATCACCATCACCATCACCATCACCATCACCATCACCATCACCATCACCATCACCATCACCATCACCATCACCATCACCATCACCATCACCATCACCATCACCATCACCATCACCATCACCATCACCATCACCATCACCATCACCATCACCATCACCATCACCATCACCATCACCATCACCATCACCATCACCATCACCATCACCATCACCATCACCATCACCATCACCATCACCATCACCATCACCATCACCATCACCATCACCATCACCATCACCATCACCATCACCATCACCATCACCATCACCATCACCATCACCATCACCATCACCATCACCATCACCATCACCATCACCATCACCATCACCATCACCATCACCATCACCATCACCATCACCATCACCATCACCATCACCATCACCATCACCATCACCATCACCATCACCATCACCATCACCATCACCATCACCATCACCATCACCATCACCATCACCATCACCATCACCATCACCATCACCATCACCATCACCATCACCATCACCATCACCATCACCATCACCATCACCATCACCATCACCATCACCATCACCATCACCATCACCATCACCATCACCATCACCATCACCATCACCATCACCATCACCATCACCATCACCATCACCATCACCATCACCATCACCATCACCATCACCATCACCATCACCATCACCATCACCATCACCATCACCATCACCATCACCATCACCATCACCATCACCATCACCATCACCATCACCATCACCATCACCATCACCATCACCATCACCATCACCATCACCATCACCATCACCATCACCATCACCATCACCATCACCATCACCATCACCATCACCATCACCATCACCATCACCATCACCATCACCATCACCATCACCATCACCATCACCATCACCATCACCATCACCATCACCATCACCATCACCATCACCATCACCATCACCATCACCATCACCATCACCATCACCATCACCATCACCATCACCATCACCATCACCATCACCATCACCATCACCATCACCATCACCATCACCATCACCATCACCATCACCATCACCATCACCATCACCATCACCATCACCATCACCATCACCATCACCATCACCATCACCATCACCATCACCATCACCATCACCATCACCATCACCATCACCATCACCATCACCATCACCATCACCATCACCATCACCATCACCATCACCATCACCATCACCATCACCATCACCATCACCATCACCATCACCATCACCATCACCATCACCATCACCATCACCATCACCATCACCATCACCATCACCATCACCATCACCATCACCATCACCATCACCATCACCATCACCATCACCATCACCATCACCATCACCATCACCATCACCATCACCATCACCATCACCATCACCATCACCATCACCATCACCATCACCATCACCATCACCATCACCATCACCATCACCATCACCATCACCATCACCATCACCATCACCATCACCATCACCATCACCATCACCATCACCATCACCATCACCATCACCATCACCATCACCATCACCATCACCATCACCATCACCATCACCATCACCATCACCATCACCATCACCATCACCATCACCATCACCATCACCATCACCATCACCATCACCATCACCATCACCATCACCATCACCATCACCATCACCATCACCATCACCATCACCATCACCATCACCATCACCATCACCATCACCATCACCATCACCATCACCATCACCATCACCATCACCATCACCATCACCATCACCATCACCATCACCATCACCATCACCATCACCATCACCATCACCATCACCATCACCATCACCATCACCATCACCATCACCATCACCATCACCATCACCATCACCATCACCATCACCATCACCATCACCATCACCATCACCATCACCATCACCATCACCATCACCATCACCATCACCATCACCATCACCATCACCATCACCATCACCATCACCATCACCATCACCATCACCATCACCATCACCATCACCATCACCATCACCATCACCATCACCATCACCATCACCATCACCATCACCATCACCATCACCATCACCATCACCATCACCATCACCATCACCATCACCATCACCATCACCATCACCATCACCATCACCATCACCATCACCATCACCATCACCATCACCATCACCATCACCATCACCATCACCATCACCATCACCATCACCATCACCATCACCATCACCATCACCATCACCATCACCATCACCATCACCATCACCATCACCATCACCATCACCATCACCATCACCATCACCATCACCATCACCATCACCATCACCATCACCATCACCATCACCATCACCATCACCATCACCATCACCATCACCATCACCATCACCATCACCATCACCATCACCATCACCATCACCATCACCATCACCATCACCATCACCATCACCATCACCATCACCATCACCATCACCATCACCATCACCATCACCATCACCATCACCATCACCATCACCATCACCATCACCATCACCATCACCATCACCATCACCATCACCATCACCATCACCATCACCATCACCATCACCATCACCATCACCATCACCATCACCATCACCATCACCATCACCATCACCATCACCATCACCATCACCATCACCATCACCATCACCATCACCATCACCATCACCATCACCATCACCATCACCATCACCATCACCATCACCATCACCATCACCATCACCATCACCATCACCATCACCATCACCATCACCATCACCATCACCATCACCATCACCATCACCATCACCATCACCATCACCATCACCATCACCATCACCATCACCATCACCATCACCATCACCATCACCATCACCATCACCATCACCATCACCATCACCATCACCATCACCATCACCATCACCATCACCATCACCATCACCATCACCATCACCATCACCATCACCATCACCATCACCATCACCATCACCATCACCATCACCATCACCATCACCATCACCATCACCATCACCATCACCATCACCATCACCATCACCATCACCATCACCATCACCATCACCATCACCATCACCATCACCATCACCATCACCATCACCATCACCATCACCATCACCATCACCATCACCATCACCATCACCATCACCATCACCATCACCATCACCATCACCATCACCATCACCATCACCATCACCATCACCATCACCATCACCATCACCATCACCATCACCATCACCATCACCATCACCATCACCATCACCATCACCATCACCATCACCATCACCATCACCATCACCATCACCATCACCATCACCATCACCATCACCATCACCATCACCATCACCATCACCATCACCATCACCATCACCATCACCATCACCATCACCATCACCATCACCATCACCATCACCATCACCATCACCATCACCATCACCATCACCATCACCATCACCATCACCATCACCATCACCATCACCATCACCATCACCATCACCATCACCATCACCATCACCATCACCATCACCATCACCATCACCATCACCATCACCATCACCATCACCATCACCATCACCATCACCATCACCATCACCATCACCATCACCATCACCATCACCATCACCATCACCATCACCATCACCATCACCATCACCATCACCATCACCATCACCATCACCATCACCATCACCATCACCATCACCATCACCATCACCATCACCATCACCATCACCATCACCATCACCATCACCATCACCATCACCATCACCATCACCATCACCATCACCATCACCATCACCATCACCATCACCATCACCATCACCATCACCATCACCATCACCATCACCATCACCATCACCATCACCATCACCATCACCATCACCATCACCATCACCATCACCATCACCATCACCATCACCATCACCATCACCATCACCATCACCATCACCATCACCATCACCATCACCATCACCATCACCATCACCATCACCATCACCATCACCATCACCATCACCATCACCATCACCATCACCATCACCATCACCATCACCATCACCATCACCATCACCATCACCATCACCATCACCATCACCATCACCATCACCATCACCATCACCATCACCATCACCATCACCATCACCATCACCATCACCATCACCATCACCATCACCATCACCATCACCATCACCATCACCATCACCATCACCATCACCATCACCATCACCATCACCATCACCATCACCATCACCATCACCATCACCATCACCATCACCATCACCATCACCATCACCATCACCATCACCATCACCATCACCATCACCATCACCATCACCATCACCATCACCATCACCATCACCATCACCATCACCATCACCATCACCATCACCATCACCATCACCATCACCATCACCATCACCATCACCATCACCATCACCATCACCATCACCATCACCATCACCATCACCATCACCATCACCATCACCATCACCATCACCATCACCATCACCATCACCATCACCATCACCATCACCATCACCATCACCATCACCATCACCATCACCATCACCATCACCATCACCATCACCATCACCATCACCATCACCATCACCATCACCATCACCATCACCATCACCATCACCATCACCATCACCATCACCATCACCATCACCATCACCATCACCATCACCATCACCATCACCATCACCATCACCATCACCATCACCATCACCATCACCATCACCATCACCATCACCATCACCATCACCATCACCATCACCATCACCATCACCATCACCATCACCATCACCATCACCATCACCATCACCATCACCATCACCATCACCATCACCATCACCATCACCATCACCATCACCATCACCATCACCATCACCATCACCATCACCATCACCATCACCATCACCATCACCATCACCATCACCATCACCATCACCATCACCATCACCATCACCATCACCATCACCATCACCATCACCATCACCATCACCATCACCATCACCATCACCATCACCATCACCATCACCATCACCATCACCATCACCATCACCATCACCATCACCATCACCATCACCATCACCATCACCATCACCATCACCATCACCATCACCATCACCATCACCATCACCATCACCATCACCATCACCATCACCATCACCATCACCATCACCATCACCATCACCATCACCATCACCATCACCATCACCATCACCATCACCATCACCATCACCATCACCATCACCATCACCATCACCATCACCATCACCATCACCATCACCATCACCATCACCATCACCATCACCATCACCATCACCATCACCATCACCATCACCATCACCATCACCATCACCATCACCATCACCATCACCATCACCATCACCATCACCATCACCATCACCATCACCATCACCATCACCATCACCATCACCATCACCATCACCATCACCATCACCATCACCATCACCATCACCATCACCATCACCATCACCATCACCATCACCATCACCATCACCATCACCATCACCATCACCATCACCATCACCATCACCATCACCATCACCATCACCATCACCATCACCATCACCATCACCATCACCATCACCATCACCATCACCATCACCATCACCATCACCATCACCATCACCATCACCATCACCATCACCATCACCATCACCATCACCATCACCATCACCATCACCATCACCATCACCATCACCATCACCATCACCATCACCATCACCATCACCATCACCATCACCATCACCATCACCATCACCATCACCATCACCATCACCATCACCATCACCATCACCATCACCATCACCATCACCATCACCATCACCATCACCATCACCATCACCATCACCATCACCATCACCATCACCATCACCATCACCATCACCATCACCATCACCATCACCATCACCATCACCATCACCATCACCATCACCATCACCATCACCATCACCATCACCATCACCATCACCATCACCATCACCATCACCATCACCATCACCATCACCATCACCATCACCATCACCATCACCATCACCATCACCATCACCATCACCATCACCATCACCATCACCATCACCATCACCATCACCATCACCATCACCATCACCATCACCATCACCATCACCATCACCATCACCATCACCATCACCATCACCATCACCATCACCATCACCATCACCATCACCATCACCATCACCATCACCATCACCATCACCATCACCATCACCATCACCATCACCATCACCATCACCATCACCATCACCATCACCATCACCATCACCATCACCATCACCATCACCATCACCATCACCATCACCATCACCATCACCATCACCATCACCATCACCATCACCATCACCATCACCATCACCATCACCATCACCATCACCATCACCATCACCATCACCATCACCATCACCATCACCATCACCATCACCATCACCATCACCATCACCATCACCATCACCATCACCATCACCATCACCATCACCATCACCATCACCATCACCATCACCATCACCATCACCATCACCATCACCATCACCATCACCATCACCATCACCATCACCATCACCATCACCATCACCATCACCATCACCATCACCATCACCATCACCATCACCATCACCATCACCATCACCATCACCATCACCATCACCATCACCATCACCATCACCATCACCATCACCATCACCATCACCATCACCATCACCATCACCATCACCATCACCATCACCATCACCATCACCATCACCATCACCATCACCATCACCATCACCATCACCATCACCATCACCATCACCATCACCATCACCATCACCATCACCATCACCATCACCATCACCATCACCATCACCATCACCATCACCATCACCATCACCATCACCATCACCATCACCATCACCATCACCATCACCATCACCATCACCATCACCATCACCATCACCATCACCATCACCATCACCATCACCATCACCATCACCATCACCATCACCATCACCATCACCATCACCATCACCATCACCATCACCATCACCATCACCATCACCATCACCATCACCATCACCATCACCATCACCATCACCATCACCATCACCATCACCATCACCATCACCATCACCATCACCATCACCATCACCATCACCATCACCATCACCATCACCATCACCATCACCATCACCATCACCATCACCATCACCATCACCATCACCATCACCATCACCATCACCATCACCATCACCATCACCATCACCATCACCATCACCATCACCATCACCATCACCATCACCATCACCATCACCATCACCATCACCATCACCATCACCATCACCATCACCATCACCATCACCATCACCATCACCATCACCATCACCATCACCATCACCATCACCATCACCATCACCATCACCATCACCATCACCATCACCATCACCATCACCATCACCATCACCATCACCATCACCATCACCATCACCATCACCATCACCATCACCATCACCATCACCATCACCATCACCATCACCATCACCATCACCATCACCATCACCATCACCATCACCATCACCATCACCATCACCATCACCATCACCATCACCATCACCATCACCATCACCATCACCATCACCATCACCATCACCATCACCATCACCATCACCATCACCATCACCATCACCATCACCATCACCATCACCATCACCATCACCATCACCATCACCATCACCATCACCATCACCATCACCATCACCATCACCATCACCATCACCATCACCATCACCATCACCATCACCATCACCATCACCATCACCATCACCATCACCATCACCATCACCATCACCATCACCATCACCATCACCATCACCATCACCATCACCATCACCATCACCATCACCATCACCATCACCATCACCATCACCATCACCATCACCATCACCATCACCATCACCATCACCATCACCATCACCATCACCATCACCATCACCATCACCATCACCATCACCATCACCATCACCATCACCATCACCATCACCATCACCATCACCATCACCATCACCATCACCATCACCATCACCATCACCATCACCATCACCATCACCATCACCATCACCATCACCATCACCATCACCATCACCATCACCATCAACATCACCATCACCATCACCATCACCATCATCATCACCATTACCATCACCATCACCATCACCATCACCATCACCATCACCATCACCATCACCATCACCATCACCATCACCATCACCATCACCATCACCATCACCATCACCATCACCATCTATGACTAAATAACCTACAATATGTCTAATCCACACATAAAAGTGCAGAAATTGAAAAAAAACTTTAAATCGGAAAACAAGATTATTTCTAATTTTTAGCTCTTAACTTGGTCTAAAATATCTGTTTTCAACATTTTATGACTAAATAAGCTATAATATGTCTAATCCACACATAAAAGTGCAGAAATTGAAAAAAAACTTTAAATCGGAAAACAAGATTAATTCTAATTTTTAGCTCTTAACTTGGTCTAAAATATCTGTTTTCAACATTTTATGACTAAATAAGCTATAATATGTCTAATCCACACATAAAAGTGCAGAAATTAAAAAGAAACTTGAAATCGGAAAACAAGATTATTTCTAATTTTTAGCTCTTAACTTGGTCTAAAATATCTGTTTTCAACATTTTATGACTAAATAAGCTATAATTTGTCTAATCCACACATAAAAGTGCAGAAATTGAAAAAAAAACTTTAAATCGGAAAACAAGATTATTTCTAATTTTTAGCTCTTAACTTGGTCTAAAATATCTGTTTCCAACATTTTATGACTAAATAAGCTATAATATGTCTAATCCACACATAAAAGTGCAGAAATTGAAAAAAAACTCTAAATCGGAAAACAAGATTATTTCTAATTTTTAGCTCTTAACTTGGTCTAAAATATCTGTTTTCAACATTTTATGACTTAATAAGCTATAATATGTCTAATCCACACATAAAAGTGCAGAAATTGAAAAAAAACTTTAAATCGGAAAACAAGATTATTTCTAATTTTTAGCTCTTAACTTGGTCTAAAATATCTGTTTTCAACATTTTATGAATAAATAAGCTATAATATGTCTAATCCACACATAAAAGTGCAGAAATTGAAAAAAAACTTGAAATCGGAAAACAAGATTATTTCTAATTTTTAGCTCCTAACTTGGTCTAAAATATCTGTTTTCAACATTTTATGACTTAATAAGCTATAATATGTCTAATCCACACATAAAAGTGCAGAAATTGAAAAAAAACTTTAAATCGGAAAACAAGATTATTTCTAATTTTTAGCTCTTAACTTGGTCTAAAATATCTGTTTTCAACATTTTATAACTAAATAAGCTATAATATGTCTAATCCACACATAAAAGTGCAGAAATTGAAAAAAAACTTTAAATCGGAAAACAAGATTATTTCTAATTTTTAGCTCTTAACTTGGTCTAAGATATCTGTTTTCAACATTTTATGAATAAATAAGCTATAATATGTCTAATCCACACATAAAAGTGCAGAAATTGAAAAAAAACTTGAAATCGGAAAACAAGATTATTTCTAATTTTTAGCTCTTAACTTGGTCTAAAATATCTGTTTTCAACATTTTATGACCTAATAAGCTATAATATGTCTAATCCACACATAAAAGTGCAGAAATTGAAAAAAAACTTTAAATCGGAAAACAAGATTATTTCTAATTTTTAGCTCTTAACTTGGTCTAAAATATCTGTTTTCAACATTTTATGACTAAATAAGCTATAATATGTCTAATCCACACATAAAAGTGCAGAAATTGAAAAAAAACTTTAAATCGGAAAACAAGATTATTTCTAATTTTTAGCTCTTAACTTGGTCTAAGATATCTGTTTTCAACATTTTATGAATAAATAAGCTATAATATGTCTAATCCACACATAAAAGTGCAGAAATTGAAAAAAAACTTGAAATCGGAAAACAAGATTATTTCTAATTTTTAGCTCTTAACTTGGTCTAAAATATCTGTCTTCAACATTTTATGACTTAATAAGCTATAATATGTCTAATCCACACATAAAAGTGCAGAAATTGAAAAAAAACTTGAAATCGGAAAACAAGATTATTTCTAATTTTTAGCTCTTAACTTGGTCTAAAATATCTGTTTTCAACATTTTATGACTTAATAAGCTATAATATGTCTAATCCACACATAAAAGTGCAGAAATTGAAAAAAAACTTTAAATCGGAAAACAAGATTATTTCTAATTTTTAGCTCTTAACTTGGTCTAAAATATCTGTTTTCAACATTTTATGACTAAATAAGCTATAATATGTCTAATCCACACATAAAAGTGCAGATATTGAAAAGAAACTTGAAATCGGAAAACAAGATTATTTCTAATTTTTAGCTCTTAACTTGGTCTAAAATATCTGTTTTCAACATTTTATGACTTAATAAGCTATAATATGTCTAATCCACACATAAAAGTGCAGAAATTGAAAAAAAACTTTAAATCGGAAAACAAGATTATTTCTAATTTTTAGCTCTTAACTTGGTCTAAAATATCTGTTTTCAACATTTTATGACTAAATAAGCTATAATATGTCTAATCCACACATAAAAGTGCAGAAATTGAAAAAAAACTTTAAATCGGAAAACAAAATTATTTCTAATTTTTAGCTCTTAACTGGGTCTAAAATATCTGTTTTCAACATTTTATGACTAAATAAGCTATAATAAGTCTAATCCACACATAAAAGTGCAGAAATTGAAAAGAAACTTGAAATCGGAGAACATGATTATTTCTAATTTTTAGCTCTTAACTTGGTCTAAAATATCTGTTTTCAACATTTTATGACAAAATAAGCTATAATATGTCTAATCCACACATAAAAGTGCAGAAATTGAAAAAAAACTTTAAATCGGAAAACAAGATTATTTCTAATTTTTAGCTCTTAACTTGGTCTAAAATATCTGTTTTCAACATTTTATGACTAAATAAGATATAATATGTCTAATCCACACATAAAAGTGCAGAAATTGAAAAAAAACTTTAAATCGGAAAACAAGATTATTTCTAATTTTTAGCTCCTAACTTGGTCTAAAATATCTGTTTTCAACATTTTATGACTAAATAAGCTATAATATGTCTAATCCACACATAAAAGTGCAGAAATTGAAAAAACACTTTAAATCGGAAAACAAGATTATTTCTAATTTTTAGCTCTTAACTTGGTCTAAAATATCTGTTTTCAACATTTTATGACTAAATAAGCTATAATATGTCTAATCCACACATAAAAGTGCAGAAATTGAAAAAAAACTTTAAATCGGAAAACAAGATTATTTCTAATTTTTAGCTCCTAACTTGGTCTAAAATATCTGTTTTCAACATTTTATGACTAAATAAGCTATAATATGTCTAATCCACACATAAAAGTGGAGAAATTGAAAAAAATCTTTAAATAGGAAAACAAGATTATTTCTAATTTTTAGCTCTTAACTTGGTCTAAAATATCTGTTTTCAACATTTTATGACTAAATAAGCTATAATATGTCTGATCCACACATAAAAGTGCAGAAATTGAAAAAAAAACTTTAAATCGGAAAACAAGATTATTTCTAATTTTTAGCTCTTAACTTGGTCTAAAATATCTGTTTTCAACATTTTATGACTAAATAAGCTATAATTTGTCTAATCCACACATAAAAGTGCAGAAATTGAAAAAAAACTTTAAATCGGAAAACAAGATTATTTCTAATTTTTAGCTCTTAACTTGGTCTAAAATATCTGTTTCCAACATTTTATGACTAAATAAGCTATAATATGTCTAATCCACACATAAAAGTGCAGAAATTGAAAAAAAACTTTAAATCGGAAAACAAGATTATTTCTAATTCTTAGCTCTTAACTTGGTCTAAGATATCTGTTTTCAACATTTTATGACTAAATAAGCTATAATATGTCTAATCCACACATAAAAGTGCAGAAATTGAAAAAAAACTTCAAATCGGAAAACAAGATTATTTCTAATTTTTAGCTCTTAACTTGGTCTGAAATATCTGTTTTCAACATTTTATGACTAAATAAGCTATAATATGTCTAATCCACACATAAAAGTGCAGAAATTGAAAAAAAACTTTAAATCGGAAAACAAGATTATTTCTAATTTTTAGCTCTTAACTTGGTCTAAGATATCTGTTTTCAACATTTTATGACTAAATAAGCTATAATATGTCTAGTCCACACATAAAAGTGCAGAAATTGAAAAAAAACTTTAAATCGGAAAACAAGATTATTTCTAATTTTTAGCTCTTAACTTGGTCTAAAATATCTGTTTTCAACATTTTATGACTAAATAAGCTTTAATATGTCTAATCCACACATAAAAGTGCATAAATTGAAAAAAAACTTTAAATCGGAAAACAAGATTATCTGTTTCCAACATTTTATGACTAAATAAGCTATAATATGTCTAATCCACACATAAAAGTGCAGAAATTGAAAAAAAACTTTAAATCGGAAAACAAGATTATTTCTAATTCTTAGCTCTTAACTTGGTCTAAGATATCTGTTTTCAACATTTTATGACTAAATAAGCTATAATATGTCTAATCCACACATAAAAGTGCAGAAATTTAAAAAAAACTTCAAATCGGAAAACAAGATTATTTCTAATTTTTAGCTCTTAACTTGGTCTGAAATATCTGTTTTCAACATTTTATGACTAAATAAGCTATAATATGTCTAATCCACACATAAAAGTGCAGAAATTGAAAAAAAACTTTAAATCGGAAAACAAGATTATTTCTAATTTTTAGCTCTTAACTTGGTCTAAGATATCTGTTTTCAACATTTTATGACTAAATAAGCTATAATATGTCTAGTCCACACATAAAAGTGCAGAAATTGAAAAAAAACTTTAAATCGGAAAACAAGATTATTTCTAATTTTTAGCTCTTAACTTGGTCTAAAATATCTGTTTTCAACATTTTATGACTAAATAAGCTTTAATATGTCTAATCCACACATAAAAGTGCATAAATTGAAAAAAAACTTTAAATCGGAAAACAAGATTATCAAATAAGCTATAATATGTCTAATCCACACATAAAAGAGCAGAAATTGAAAAAAAACTTTAAATCGGAAAACAAGATTATTTCTAATTTTTAGCTCTTAACTTGGTCTAAAATATCTGTTTTCAACATTTTATGACTAAATAAGCTATAATATGTCTAATCCACACATAAAAGTGCAGAAATTGAAAAAAAAACTTTAAATCGGAAAACAAGATTATTTCTAATTTTTAGCTCTTAATTGGGTCTAAAATATCTGTTTTCAACATTTTATGACTAAATAAGCTATAATATGTCTAATCCACACATAAAAGTGCAGAAATTGAAAAAAAACTTTAAATCGGAAAACAAGATTATTTCTAATTTTTAGTTCTTAACTTGGTCTAAAATATCTGTTTTCAACATTTTATGACTAAATAAGCTATAATATGTCTAATCCACACATAAAAGTGCAGAAATTGAAAAAAAACTTTAAATCGGAAAACAAGATTATTTCTAACTTTTAGCTCTTAACTTGGTCTAAAATATCTGTTTTCAACAATTTATGACTAAATAAGCTATATGTCTAATCCACACATAGAAGTGCAGAAATTGAAAAGAAACTTGAAATCGGAAAACAAGATTATTTCTAATTTTTAGCTCTTAACTTGGTCTAAAATATCTGTTTTCAACATTTTATGACTAAATAAGCTATAATATGTCTAATCCACACATAAAAGTGCAGAAATTGAAAAAAAACTTTAAATCGGAAAACAAGATTATTTCTAACTTTTAGCTCTTAACTTGGTCTAAAATATCTATTTTCAACATTTTATGACTAACTAAGCTATAATATATCTAATCCACACATAAAAGTGCAGAAATTGAAAAGAAACTTGAAATCGGAAAACAAGATTATTTCTAATTTTTAGCTCTTAACTTGGTCTAAAATATCTGTTTTCAACATTTTATGACTAAATAAGCTATAGTATGTCTAATCCACACATTAAAGTGCAGAAATTGAAAAGAAACTTGAAATCGGTAAACAAGATTATTTCTAATTTTTAGCTCTTAACTTGGTCTAAAATATCTGTTTTCAACATTTTATGACTAAATAAGCTATAATATGTCTGATCCACACATAAAAGTGCAGAAATTGAAAAAAAAACTTTAAATCGGAAAACAAGATTTTTTCTAATTTTTAGCTCTTAACTTGGTCTAAAATATCTGTTTTCAACATTTTATGACTAAATAAGCTATAATATGTCTAATCCACACATAAAAGTGCAGAAATTGAAAAAAAACTTTAAATCGGAAAACAAGATTATTTCTAATTTTTAGCTCTTAACTTGGTCTAAAATATCTGTTTTCAACATTTTATGACTGAATAAGCTATAATATGTCTAATCCACACATAAAAGTGCAGAAATTGAAAAAAAACTTTAAATCAGGAAAACAAGATTATTTTCTAACTTTTAGCTCTTAACTTGGTCTAAAATATCTGTTTTCAACATTTTATGACTAAATAAGCTATAATATATCTAATCCACACATAAAAGTGCTGAAATTGAAAAGAAACTTGAAATCGGAAAACAAGATTATTTCTAATTTTTAGCTCTTAACTTGGTCTAAAATATCTGTTTTCAACATTTTATGACTAAATAAGCTATAGTATGTCTAATCCACACATTAAAGTGCAGAAATTGAAAAGAAACTTGAAATCGGTAAACAAGATTATTTCTAATTTTTAGCTCTTAACTTGGTCTAAAATATCTGTTTTCAACATTTTATGACTAAATAAGCTATAATATGTCTAATCCACACATAAAAGTGCAGAAATTGAAAAAAAACTTTAAATCGGAAAACAAGATTATTTCTAATTTTTAGCTCTTAACTTGGTCTAAAATATCTGTTTTCAACATTTTATGACTAAATAAGCTATAATATGTCTAATCCACACATAAAAGTGCAGAAATCGAAAAGAAACTTGAAATCGGAAAACAAGATTATTTCAATTTTTTAGCTCTTAACTTGGTCTAAAATATCTGTTTTCAACATTTTATGACTAAATAAGCTATAATATGTCTAATCCACACATAAAAGTGCAGATATTGAAAAAAAACTTTAAATCGGAAAACAAGATTATTTCTAACTTTTAGCTCTTAACTTGGTCTAAAATATCTGTTTTCTACATTTTATGACTAAATAAGCTATAATATGTCTAATCCACACATAAAAGTGCAGAAATTGAAAAAAAAACTTTAAATCGGAAAACAAGATTATTTCTAATTTTTAGCTCTTAACTTGGTCTAAAATATCTGTTTTCAACATTTTATGACTAAATAAGCTATAATATGTCTAATCCACACATAAAAGTGCAGAAATTGAAAAAAAACTTTAAATCGGAAAACAAGATTATTTCTAATTTTTAGCTCTTAATTTGGTCTAAAATATCTGTTTTCAACATTTTATGACTAAATAAGCTATAATATGTCTAATCCACACATAAAAGTGCAGAAATTGAAAAAAAACGTTAAATCGGAAAACAAGATTATTTCTAATTTTTAGCTCTTAACTTGGTCTAAAATATCTGTTTTCAACATTTTATGACTAAATAAGCTATAATATGTCTAATCCACACATAAAAGCGAATAAATTGAACAAAATCTTGAAATCTGAAAACAAGATTATTTCTAATTTTTAGCTCTTAATTTGGTCTAAAATATCTGTTTTCAACATTTTATGACTAAATAAGCTATAATATGTATAATCCACACATAAAAGTGAATAAATTGAACAAAAACTTTAAATCGGAAAACAAGATTATTTCTAATTTTTAGCTCTTAACTTGGTCTAAAATATCTGTTTTCAACATTTTATGACTAAATAAGCTATAATATGTCTAATCCAAACATAAAAGTGAATAAATTGAACAAAAACTTTAAATCGGAAAACAAGATTATTTCTAATTTTTAGCTCTTAACTTGTTCTAAAATATCTGTTTTCCACATTTTATGACTAAATAAGCTATAATATGTCTAATCCACACATAAAAGCGAATAAATTGAACAAAATCTTGAAATCTGAAAACAAGATTATTTCTAATTTTTAGCTCTTAACTTGGTCTAAAATATCTGTTTTCAACATTTTATGACTAAATAAGCTATAATATGTCTAATCCACACATAAAAGTGAATAAACTAAACAAAATCTTGAAATCTGAAAACAAGATTATTTCTAATTTTTAGCTCTTAACTTGGTCTAAAATATCTGTTTTCAACATTTTATGACGAAATAAGCTATAATATGTCTAATCCACACATAAAAGTGAATAAATTGAACAAAAACTTGAAATCTGAAAACAAGATTATTTCTAATTTTTAGCTCTTTACTTGGTCTAAAATATCTGTTTTCAACATTTTATGACTAAATAAGCTATAATATGTCTAATCCACACATAAAAGTGAATAAATTGAACAAAAACTTTAAAGCGGAAAACAAGATTATTTCTAATTTTTAGCTCTTAACTTGGTCTAAAATATCTGTTTTCAACATTTTATGACTAAATAAGCTATAATATGTCTAATCCACACATAAAAGTGAATAAATTGAACAAAAACTTTAAATCGGAAAACAAGATTATTTCTAATTTTTAGCTCTTAACTTGGTCTAAAATGTCTGTTTTCAACATTTTATGACTAAATAAGCTATAATATGTCTAATCCACACATAAAAGTGAATAAATTGAACAAAAACTTTAAATCGGAAAACAAGATTATTTCTAATTCTTAGCTCTTAACTTGGTCTAAAATATCTGTTTTCAACATTTTATGACTAAATAAGCTATAATATGTATAATCCACACATAAAAGTGAATAAATTGAACAAAAACTTTAAATCGGAAAACAAGATTATTTCTAATTTTTAGCTCTTAACTTGGTCCAAAATATCTGTTTTCAACATTTTATGACTAAATAAGCTATAATATGTCTAATCCAAACATAAAAGTGAATAAATTGAACAAAAACTTTAAATCGGAAAACAAGATTATTTCTAATTTTTAGCTCTTAACTTGTTCTAAAATATCTGTTTTCAACATTTTATGACTAAATAAGCTATAATATGTCTAATCCACACATAAAAGCGAATAAATTGAACAAAATCTTGAAGTCTGAAAACAAGATTATTTCTAATTTTTAGCTCTTAACTTGGTCTAAAATATCTGTTTTCAACATTTTATGACTAAATAAGCTATAATATGTCTAATCCACACATAAAAGTGAATAAATTGAACAAAATCTTGAAATCTGAAAACAAGATTATTTCTAATTTTTAGCTCTTAACTTGGTCTAAAATATCTGTTTTCAACATTTTATGACGAAATAAGCTATAATATGTCTAATCCACACATAAAAGTGAATAAATTGAACAAAAACTTTAAATCGGAAAACAAGATTATTTCTAATTTTTAGCACTTAACTTGGTCTAAAATATCTGTTTTCAACATTTTATGACTAAATAATCTATAATATGTCTAATCCACACATAAAAGTGAATAAATTGAACAAAAACTTTAAATCGGAAAACAAGATTATTTCTAATTTTTAGCTCTTAACTTGGTCTAAAATATCTGTTTTCAACATTTTATGACTAAATAAGCTATAATATGTCTAATCCACACGTAAAAGTGAATAAATTGAACAAAAACTTGAAATCTGAAAACAAGATTATTTCTAATTTTTAGCTCTTAACTTGGTCTAAAATATCTGTTTTCAACATTTTATGACTAAATAAGCTATAATATGTCTAATCCACACTTAAAAGTGAATAAATTGAACAAAAACTTGAAATCTGAAAACAAGATTATTTCTAATTTTTAGCTCTTAACTTGGTCTAAAATATCTGTTTTCAACATTTTATGACTAAATAAGCTATAATATGTCTAATCCACACATAAAAGAGAATAAATTGATCAAAATCTTGAAATCTGAAAAAAAGATTATTTCTAATTTTTAGCTCTTAACTTGGTCTAAAATATCTGTTTTCAACATTTTATGACTAAATAAGCTATAATATGTATAATCCACACATAAAAGTGAATAAATTGAACAAAAACTTTAAATCGGAAAACAAGATTATTTCTAATTTTTAGCTCTTAACTTGGTCTTAAATATCTGTTTTCAACATTTTATGACTAAATAAGCTATAATATGTCTAATCCAAACATAAAAGTGAATAAATTGAACAAAAACTTTAAATCGGACAACAAGATTATTTCTAATTTTTAGCTCTTAACTTGTTCTAAAATATCTGTTTTCAACATTTTATGACTAAATAAGCTATAATATGTCTAATCCACACATAAAAGCGAATAAATTGAACAAAATCTTGAAATCTGAAAACAAGATTATTTCTAATTTTTAGCTCTTAATTTGGTCTAAAATATCTGTTTTCAACATTTTATGACTAAATAAGCTATAATATGTCTAATCCACACATAAAAGTGAATAAATTGAACAAAATCTTGAAATCTGAAAACAAGATTATTTCTAATTTTTAGCTCTTAACTTGGTCTAAAATATCTGTTTTCAACATTTTATGACGAAATAAGCTATAATATGTCTAATCCACACATAAAAGTGAATAAATTGAACAAAAACTTTAAATCGGAAAACAAGATTATTTCTAATTTTTAGCTCTTTACTTGGTCTAAAATATCTGTTTTCAACATTTTATGACTAAATAAGCTATAATATGTCTAATCCACACATAAAAGTGAATAAATTGAACAAAAACTTTAAATCGGAAAACAAGATTATTTCTAATTTTTAGCTCTTAACTTGGTCTAAAATATCTGTTTTCAACATTTTATGACTAAATAAGCTATAATATGTCTAATCCACACATAAAAGTGAATAAATTGAACAAAAACTTGAAATCTGAAAACAAGATTATTTCTGATTTTTAGCTCTTAACTTGGTCTAAAATATCTGTTTTCAACATTTTATGACTAAGTAAGCTATAATATGTCTAATCCACACACCATCCACCATCACCATCACCATCACCATCACCATCACCATCACCATCACCATCACCATCACCATCACCATCACCATCACCATCACCATCACCATCACCATAACCATCACCATCACCATCACCATCACCATCACCATCACCATCACCATCACCATCACCATCACCATCACCATCACCATCACCATCACCATCACCATCACCATCACCATCACCATCACCATCACCATCACCATCACCATCACCATCACCATCACCATCACCATCACCATCACCATCACCATCACCATCACCATCACCATCACCATCACCATCACCATCACCATCACCATCACCATCACCATCACCATCACCATCACCATCACCATCACCATCACCATCACCATCACCATCACCATCACCATCACCATCACCATCACCATCACCATCACCATCACCATCACCATCACCATCACCATCACCATCACCATCACCATCACCATCACCATCACCATCACCATCACCATCACCATCACCATCACCATCACCATCACCATCACCATCACCATCACCATCACCATCACCATCACCATCACCATCACCATCACCATCACCATCACCATCACCATCACCATCACCATCACCATCACCATCACCATCACCATCACCATCACCATCACCATCACCATCACCATCACCATCACCATCACCATCACCATCACCATCACCATCACCATCACCATCACCATCACCATCACCATCACCATCACCATCACCATCACCATCACCATCACCATCACCATCACCATCACCATCACCATCACCATCACCATCACCATCACCATCACCATCACCATCACCATCACCATCACCATCACCATCACCATCACCATCACCATCACCATCACCATCACCATCACCATCACCATCACCATCACCATCACCATCACCATCACCATCACCATCACCATCACCATCACCATCACCATCACCATCACCATCACCATCACCATCACCATCACCATCACCATCACCATCACCATCACCATCACCATCACCATCACCATCACCATCACCATCACCATCACCATCACCATCACCATCACCATCACCATCACCATCACCATCACCATCACCATCACCATCACCATCACCATCACCATCACCATCACCATCACCATCACCATCACCATCACCATCACCATCACCATCACCATCACCATCACCATCACCATCACCATCACCATCACCATCACCATCACCATCACCATCACCATCACCATCACCATCACCATCACCATCACCATCACCATCACCATCACCATCACCATCACCATCACCATCACCATCACCATCACCATCACCATCACCATCACCATCACCATCACCATCACCATCACCATCACCATCACCATCACCATCACCATCACCATCACCATCACCATCACCATCACCATCACCATCACCATCACCATCACCATCACCATCACCATCACCATCACCATCACCATCACCATCACCATCACCATCACCATCACCATCACCATCACCATCACCATCACCATCACCATCACCATCACCATCACCATCACCATCACCATCACCATCACCATCACCATCACCATCACCATCACCATCACCATCACCATCACCATCACCATCACCATCACCATCACCATCACCATCACCATCACCATCACCATCACCATCACCATCACCATCACCATCACCATCACCATCACCATCACCATCACCATCACCATCACCATCACCATCACCATCACCATCACCATCACCATCACCATCACCATCACCATCACCATCACCATCACCATCACCATCACCATCACCATCACCATCACCATCACCATCACCATCACCATCACCATCACCATCACCATCACCATCACCATCACCATCACCATCACCATCACCATCACCATCACCATCACCATCACCATCACCATCACCATCACCATCACCATCACCATCACCATCACCATCACCATCACCATCACCATCACCATCACCATCACCATCACCATCACCATCACCATCACCATCACCATCACCATCACCATCACCATCACCATCACCATCACCATCACCATCACCATCACCATCACCATCACCATCACCATCACCATCACCATCACCATCACCATCACCATCACCATCACCATCACCATCACCATCACCATCACCATCACCATCACCATCACCATCACCATCACCATCACCATCACCATCACCATCACCATCACCATCACCATCACCATCACCATCACCATCACCATCACCATCACCATCACCATCACCATCACCATCACCATCACCATCACCATCACCATCACCATCACCATCACCATCACCATCACCATCACCATCACCATCACCATCACCATCACCATCACCATCACCATCACCATCACCATCACCATCACCATCACCATCACCATCACCATCACCATCACCATCACCATCACCATCACCATCACCATCACCATCACCATCACCATCACCATCACCATCACCATCACCATCACCATCACCATCACCATCACCATCACCATCACCATCACCATCACCATCACCATCACCATCACCATCACCATCACCATCACCATCACCATCACCATCACCATCACCATCACCATCACCATCACCATCACCATCACCATCACCATCACCATCACCATCACCATCACCATCACCATCACCATCACCATCACCATCACCATCACCATCACCATCACCATCACCATCACCATCACCATCACCATCACCATCACCATCACCATCACCATCACCATCACCATCACCATCACCATCACCATCACCATCACCATCACCATCACCATCACCATCACCATCACCATCACCATCACCATCACCATCACCATCACCATCACCATCACCATCACCATCACCATCACCATCACCATCACCATCACCATCACCATCACCATCACCATCACCATCACCATCACCATCACCATCACCATCACCATCACCATCACCATCACCATCACCATCACCATCACCATCACCATCACCATCACCATCACCATCACCATCACCATCACCATCACCATCACCATCACCATCACCATCACCATCACCATCACCATCACCATCACCATCACCATCACCATCACCATCACCATCACCATCACCATCACCATCACCATCACCATCACCATCACCATCACCATCACCATCACCATCACCATCACCATCACCATCACCATCACCATCACCATCACCATCACCATCACCATCACCATCACCATCACCATCACCATCACCATCACCATCACCATCACCATCACCATCACCATCACCATCACCATCACCATCACCATCACCATCACCATCACCATCACCATCACCATCACCATCACCATCACCATCACCATCACCATCACCATCACCATCACCATCACCATCACCATCACCATCACCATCACCATCACCATCACCATCACCATCACCATCACCATCACCATCACCATCACCATCACCATCACCATCACCATCACCATCACCATCACCATCACCATCACCATCACCATCACCATCACCATCACCATCACCATCACCATCACCATCACCATCACCATCACCATCACCATCACCATCACCATCACCATCACCATCACCATCACCATCACCATCACCATCACCATCACCATCACCATCACCATCACCATCACCATCACCATCACCATCACCATCACCATCACCATCACCATCACCATCACCATCACCATCACCATCACCATCACCATCACCATCACCATCACCATCACCATCACCATCACCATCACCATCACCATCACCATCACCATCACCATCACCATCACCATCACCATCACCATCACCATCACCATCACCATCACCATCACCATCACCATCACCATCACCATCACCATCACCATCACCATCACCATCACCATCACCATCACCATCACCATCACCATCACCATCACCATCACCATCACCATCACCATCACCATCACCATCACCATCACCATCACCATCACCATCACCATCACCATCACCATCACCATCACCATCACCATCACCATCACCATCACCATCACCATCACCATCACCATCACCATCACCATCACCATCACCATCACCATCACCATCACCATCACCATCACCATCACCATCACCATCACCATCACCATCACCATCACCATCACCATCACCATCACCATCACCATCACCATCACCATCACCATCACCATCACCATCACCATCACCATCACCATCACCATCACCATCACCATCACCATCACCATCACCATCACCATCACCATCACCATCACCATCACCATCACCATCACCATCACCATCACCATCACCATCACCATCACCATCACCATCACCATCACCATCACCATCACCATCACCATCACCATCACCATCACCATCACCATCACCATCACCATCACCATCACCATCACCATCACCATCACCATCACCATCACCATCACCATCACCATCACCATCACCATCACCATCACCATCACCATCACCATCACCATCACCATCACCATCACCATCACCATCACCATCACCATCACCATCACCATCACCATCACCATCACCATCACCATCACCATCACCATCACCATCACCATCACCATCACCATCACCATCACCATCACCATCACCATCACCATCACCATCACCATCACCATCACCATCACCATCACCATCACCATCACCATCACCATCACCATCACCATCACCATCACCATCACCATCACCATCACCATCACCATCACCATCACCATCACCATCACCACACCATCACCATCACCATCACCATCACCATCACCATCACCATCACCATCACCATCACCATCACCATCACCATCACCATCACCATCACCATCACCATCACCATCACCATCACCATCACCATCACCATCACCATCACCATCACCATCACCATCACCATCACCATCACCATCACCATCACCATCACCATCACCATCACCATCACCATCACCATCACCATCACCATCACCATCACCATCACCATCACCATCACCATCACCATCACCATCACCATCACCATCACCATCACCATCACCATCACCATCACCATCACCATCACCATCACCATCACCATCACCATCACCATCACCATCACCATCACCATCACCATCACCATCACCATCACCATCACCATCACCATCACCATCACCATCACCATCACCATCACCATCACCATCACCATCACCATCACCATCACCATCACCATCACCATCACCATCACCATCACCATCACCATCACCATCACCATCACCATCACCATCACCATCACCATCACCATCACCATCACCATCACCATCACCATCACCATCACCATCACCATCACCATCACCATCACCATCACCATCACCATCACCATCACCATCACCATCACCATCACCATCACCATCACCATCACCATCACCATCACCATCACCATCACCATCACCATCACCATCACCATCACCATCACCATCACCATCACCATCACCATCACCATCACCATCACCATCACCATCACCATCACCATCACCATCACCATCACCATCACCATCACCATCACCATCACCATCACCATCACCATCACCATCACCATCACCATCACCATCACCATCACCATCACCATCACCATCACCATCACCATCACCATCACCATCACCATCACCATCACCATCACCATCACCATCACCATCACCATCACCATCACCATCACCATCACCATCACCATCACCATCACCATCACCATCACCATCACCATCACCATCACCATCACCATCACCATCACACCATCACCATCACCATCACCATCACCATCACCATCACCTCACCATCACCATCACCATCACCATCACCATCACCATCACCATCACCATCACCATCACCATCACCATCACCATCACCATCACCATCACCATCACCATCACCATCACCATCACCATCACCATCACCATCACCATCACCATCACCATCACCATCACCATCACCATCACCATCACCATCACCATCACCATCACCATCACCATCACCATCACCATCACCATCACCATCACCATCACCATCACCATCACCATCACCATCACCATCACCATCACCATCACCATCACCATCACCATCACCATCACCATCACCATCACCATCACCATCACCATCACCATCACCATCACCATCACCATCACCATCACCATCACCATCACCATCACCATCACCATCACCATCACCATCACCATCACCATCACCATCACCATCACCATCACCATCACCATCACCATCACCATCACCATCACCATCACCATCACCATCACCATCACCATCACCATCACCATCACCATCACCATCACCATCACCATCACCATCACCATCACCATCACCATCACCATCACCATCACCATCACCATCACCATCACCATCACCATCACCATCACCATCACCATCACCATCACCATCACCATCACCATCACCATCACCATCACCATCACCATCACCATCACCATCACCATCACCATCACCATCACCATCACCATCACCATCACCATCACCATCACCATCACCATCACCATCACCATCAC
Source organism: Crioceris asparagi (assembly GCA_958507055.1). Classification (NCBI taxonomy): domain Eukaryota; kingdom Metazoa; phylum Arthropoda; class Insecta; order Coleoptera; family Chrysomelidae; genus Crioceris; species Crioceris asparagi. The sequence continues at coordinate 33,124 of CAUEHI010000086.1, forward strand.
CATCACCATCACCATCACCATCACCATCACCATCACCATCACCATCACCATCACCATCACCATCACCATCACCATCACCATCACCATCACCATCACCATCACCATCACCATCACCATCACCATCACCATCACCATCACCATCACCATCACCATCACCATCACCATCACCATCACCATCACCATCACCATCACCATCACCATCACCATCACCATCACCATCACCATCACCATCACCATCACCATCACCATCACCATCACCATCACCATCACCATCACCATCACCATCACCATCACCATCACCATCACCATCACCATCACCATCACCATCACCATCACCATCACCATCACCATCACCATCACCATCACCATCACCATCACCATCACCATCACCATCACCATCACCATCACCATCACCATCACCATCACCATCACCATCACCATCACCATCACCATCACCATCACCATCACCATCACCATCACCATCACCATCACCATCACCATCACCATCACCATCACCATCACCATCACCATCACCATCACCATCACCATCACCATCACCATCACCATCACCATCACCATCACCATCACCATCACCATCACCATCACCATCACCATCACCATCACCATCACCATCACCATCACCATCACCATCACCATCACCATCACCATCACCATCACCATCACCATCACCATCACCATCACCATCACCATCACCATCACCATCACCATCACCATCACCATCACCATCACCATCACCATCACCATCACCATCACCATCACCATCACCATCACCATCACCATCACCATCACCATCACCATCACCATCACCATCACCATCACCATCACCATCACCATCACCATCACCATCACCATCACCATCACCATCACCATCACCATCACCATCACCATCACCATCACCATCACCATCACCATCACCATCACCATCACCATCACCATCACCATCACCATCACCATCACCATCACCATCACCATCACCATCACCATCACCATCACCATCACCATCACCATCACCATCACCATCACCATCACCATCACCATCACCATCACCATCACCATCACCATCACCATCACCATCACCATCACCATCACCATCACCATCACCATCACCATCACCATCACCATCACCATCACCATCACCATCACCATCACCATCACCATCACCATCACCATCACCATCACCATCACCATCACCATCACCATCACCATCACCATCACCATCACCATCACCATCACCATCACCATCACCATCACCATCACCATCACCATCACCATCACCATCACCATCACCATCACCATCACCATCACCATCACCATCACCATCACCATCACCATCACCATCACCATCACCATCACCATCACCATCACCATCACCATCACCATCACCATCACCATCACCATCACCATCACCATCACCATCACCATCACCATCACCATCACCATCACCATCACCATCACCATCACCATCACCATCACCATCACCATCACCATCACCATCACCATCACCATCACCATCACCATCACCATCACCATCACCATCACCATCACCATCACCATCACCATCACCATCACCATCACCATCACCATCACCATCACCATCACCATCACCATCACCATCACCATCACCATCACCATCACCATCACCATCACCATCACCATCACCATCACCATCACCATCACCATCACCATCACCATCACCATCACCATCACCATCACCATCACCATCACCATCACCATCACCATCACCATCACCATCACCATCACCATCACCATCACCATCACCATCACCATCACCATCACCATCACCATCACCATCACCATCACCATCACCATCACCATCACCATCACCATCACCATCACCATCACCATCACCATCACCATCACCATCACCATCACCATCACCATCACCATCACCATCACCATCACCATCACCATCACCATCACCATCACCATCACCATCACCATCACCATCACCATCACCATCACCATCACCATCACCATCACCATCACCATCACCATCACCATCACCATCACCATCACCATCACCATCACCATCACCATCACCATCACCATCACCATCACCATCACCATCACCATCACCATCACCATCACCATCACCATCACCATCACCATCACCATCACCATCACCATCACCATCACCATCACCATCACCATCACCATCACCATCACCATCACCATCACCATCACCATCACCATCACCATCACCATCACCATCACCATCACCATCACCATCACCATCACCATCACCATCACCATCACCATCACCATCACCATCACCATCACCATCACCATCACCATCACCATCACCATCACCATCACCATCACCATCACCATCACCATCACCATCACCATCACCATCACCATCACCATCACCATCACCATCACCATCACCATCACCATCACCATCACCATCACCATCACCATCACCATCACCATCACCATCACCATCACCATCACCATCACCATCACCATCACCATCACCATCACCATCACCATCACCATCACCATCACCATCACCATCACCATCACCATCACCATCACCATCACCATCACCATCACCATCACCATCACCATCACCATCACCATCACCATCACCATCACCATCACCATCACCATCACCATCACCATCACCATCACCATCACCATCACCATCACCATCACCATCACCATCACCATCACCATCACCATCACCATCACCATCACCATCACCATCACCATCACCATCACCATCACCATCACCATCACCATCACCATCACCATCACCATCACCATCACCATCACCATCACCATCACCATCACCATCACCATCACCATCACCATCACCATCACCATCACCATCACCATCACCATCACCATCACCATCACCATCACCATCACCATCACCATCACCATCACCATCACCATCACCATCACCATCACCATCACCATCACCATCACCATCACCATCACCATCACCATCACCATCACCATCACCATCACCATCACCATCACCATCACCATCACCATCACCATCACCATCACCATCACCATCACCATCACCATCACCATCACCATCACCATCACCATCACCATCACCATCACCATCACCATCACCATCACCATCACCATCACCATCACCATCACCATCACCATCACCATCACCATCACCATCACCATCACCATCACCATCACCATCACCATCACCATCACCATCACCATCACCATCACCATCACCATCACCATCACCATCACCATCACCATCACCATCACCATCACCATCACCATCACCATCACCATCACCATCACCATCACCATCACCATCACCATCACCATCACCATCACCATCACCATCACCATCACCATCACCATCACCATCACCATCACCATCACCATCACCATCACCATCACCATCACCATCACCATCACCATCACCATCACCATCACCATCACCATCACCATCACCATCACCATCACCATCACCATCACCATCACCATCACCATCACCATCACCATCACCATCACCATCACCATCACCATCACCATCACCATCACCATCACCATCACCATCACCATCACCATCACCATCACCATCACCATCACCATCACCATCACCATCACCATCACCATCACCATCACCATCACCATCACCATCACCATCACCATCACCATCACCATCACCATCACCATCACCATCACCATCACCATCACCATCACCATCACCATCACCATCACCATCACCATCACCATCACCATCACCATCACCATCACCATCACCATCACCATCACCATCACCATCACCATCACCATCACCATCACCATCACCATCACCATCACCATCACCATCACCATCACCATCACCATCACCATCACCATCACCATCACCATCACCATCACCATCACCATCACCATCACCATCACCATCACCATCACCATCACCATCACCATCACCATCACCATCACCATCACCATCACCATCACCATCACCATCACCATCACCATCACCATCACCATCACCATCACCATCACCATCACCATCACCATCACCATCACCATCACCATCACCATCACCATCACCATCACCATCACCATCACCATCACCATCACCATCACCATCACCATCACCATCACCATCACCATCACCATCACCATCACCATCACCATCACCATCACCATCACCATCACCATCACCATCACCATCACCATCACCATCACCATCACCATCACCATCACCATCACCATCACCATCACCATCACCATCACCATCACCATCACCATCACCATCACCATCACCATCACCATCACCATCACCATCACCATCACCATCACCATCACCATCACCATCACCATCACCATCACCATCACCATCACCATCACCATCACCATCACCATCACCATCACCATCACCATCACCATCACCATCACCATCACCATCACCATCACCATCACCATCACCATCACCATCACCATCACCATCACCATCACCATCACCATCACCATCACCATCACCATCACCATCACCATCACCATCACCATCACCATCACCATCACCATCACCATCACCATCACCATCACCATCACCATCACCATCACCATCACCATCACCATCACCATCACCATCACCATCACCATCACCATCACCATCACCATCACCATCACCATCACCATCACCATCACCATCACCATCACCATCACCATCACCATCACCATCACCATCACCATCACCATCACCATCACCATCACCATCACCATCACCATCACCATCACCATCACCATCACCATCACCATCACCATCACCATCACCATCACCATCACCATCACCATCACCATCACCATCACCATCACCATCACCATCACCATCACCATCACCATCACCATCACCATCACCATCACCATCACCATCACCATCACCATCACCATCACCATCACCATCACCATCACCATCACCATCACCATCACCATCACCATCACCATCACCATCACCATCACCATCACCATCACCATCACCATCACCATCACCATCACCATCACCATCACCATCACCATCACCATCACCATCACCATCACCATCACCATCACCATCACCATCACCATCACCATCACCATCACCATCACCATCACCATCACCATCACCATCACCATCACCATCACCATCACCATCACCATCACCATCACCATCACCATCACCATCACCATCACCATCACCATCACCATCACCATCACCATCACCATCACCATCACCATCACCATCACCATCACCATCACCATCACCATCACCATCACCATCACCATCACCATCACCATCACCATCACCATCACCATCACCATCACCATCACCATCACCATCACCATCACCATCACCATCACCATCACCATCACCATCACCATCACCATCACCATCACCATCACCATCACCATCACCATCACCATCACCATCACCATCACCATCACCATCACCATCACCATCACCATCACCATCACCATCACCATCACCATCACCATCACCATCACCATCACCATCACCATCACCATCACCATCACCATCACCATCACCATCACCATCACCATCACCATCACCATCACCATCACCATCACCATCACCATCACCATCACCATCACCATCACCATCACCATCACCATCACCATCACCATCACCATCACCATCACCATCACCATCACCATCACCATCACCATCACCATCACCATCACCATCACCATCACCATCACCATCACCATCACCATCACCATCACCATCACCATCACCATCACCATCACCATCACCATCACCATCACCATCACCATCACCATCACCATCACCATCACCATCACCATCACCATCACCATCACCATCACCATCACCATCACCATCACCATCACCATCACCATCACCATCACCATCACCATCACCATCACCATCACCATCACCATCACCATCACCATCACCATCACCATCACCATCACCATCACCATCACCATCACCATCACCATCACCATCACCATCACCATCACCATCACCATCACCATCACCATCACCATCACCATCACCATCACCATCACCATCACCATCACCATCACCATCACCATCACCATCACCATCACCATCACCATCACCATCACCATCACCATCACCATCACCATCACCATCACCATCACCATCACCATCACCATCACCATCACCATCACCATCACCATCACCATCACCATCACCATCACCATCACCATCACCATCACCATCACCATCACCATCACCATCACCATCACCATCACCATCACCATCACCATCACCATCACCATCACCATCACCATCACCATCACCATCACCATCACCATCACCATCACCATCACCATCACCATCACCATCACCATCACCATCACCATCACCATCACCATCACCATCACCATCACCATCACCATCACCATCACCATCACCATCACCATCACCATCACCATCACCATCACCATCACCATCACCATCACCATCACCATCACCATCACCATCACCATCACCATCACCATCACCATCACCATCACCATCACCATCACCATCACCATCACCATCACCATCACCATCACCATCACCATCACCATCACCATCACCATCACCATCACCATCACCATCACCATCACCATCACCATCACCATCACCATCACCATCACCATCACCATCACCATCACCATCACCATCACCATCACCATCACCATCACCATCACCATCACCATCACCATCACCATCACCATCACCATCACCATCACCATCACCATCACCATCACCATCACCATCACCATCACCATCACCATCACCATCACCATCACCATCACCATCACCATCACCATCACCATCACCATCACCATCACCATCACCATCACCATCACCATCACCATCACCATCACCATCACCATCACCATCACCATAACCATCATCATCACCATAATCTTGTTTTCCGATTTAAAGTTTTTTTTCAATTTCTGCACTTTTATGTGTGGATTAGACATATTATAGCTTATTTAGTCATAGAATGTTGAAAACAGATATTTTAGACCAAGTTAAGAGCTAAAAATTAGAAATAATCTTGTTTTCCGATTTAAAGTTTTTTTTTCAATTTCTGCACTTTTATGTGTGGATTATACATATTATAGCTTATTTAGTCATAAAATATTGAAAATAGATATTTTAGACCAAGTTAAGAGCTAAACTCCACTCCACTTTTATGTGTGGATTAGACATATTATAGCTTATTTAGTCATAAAATGTTGAAAACAGATATTTTAGACCAAGTTAAGAGCTAAAAATTATAAATAATCTTGTTTTCCGATCTACAGTTTTTTTTCAATTTCTGCACTTTTATGTGTGGACTAGACATATTATAGCTTATTTAGTCATAAAATGTTGAAAACAGATATTTTAGACCAAGTTAAGAGCTAAAAATTAGAAATAATCTTGTTTTCCGATTTAAAGTTTTTTTTCAATTTCTGCTCTTTTATGTGTGGATTAGACATATTATAGCTTATTTAGCCATAAAATGTTGAAAACAGATATTTTAGACCAAGTTAAGAGCTAAAAATTAGAAATAATCTTGTTTTCCGATTTAAAGTTTTTTTTCAATTTCTGCACTTTTATGTGTGGATTAGACATATTATAGCTTATTTAGTCATAAAATGTTGAAAACAGATATCATAGACCAAGTTAAGAGCTTAAAATTAGAAATAATTTTGTTTTCCGATTTAAAGTTTTTTTTCAATTTCTGCACTTTTATGTGTGGATTAGACATATTATAGCTTATTTAGTCATAGAATGTTGAAAACAGATATTTTAGACCAAGTTAAGAGCTAAAAATTAGAAATAATCTTGTTTTCCGATTTAAAGTTTTTTTTCAATTTCTGCACTTTTATGTGTGGACTAGACATATTATAGCTTATTTAGTCATAAAATGTTGAAAACAGATATTTTAGACCAAGTTAAGAGCTAAAAATTAGAAATAATCTTGTTTTCCGATTTAAAGTTTTTTTTCAATTTCCTGCTCTTTTATGTGTGGATTAGACATATTATAGCTTATTTAGTCATAAAATGTTGAAAACAGATATTTTAGACCAAGTTAAGAGCTAAAAATTAGAAATAATCTTGTTTTCCGATTTAAAGTTTTTTTCAATTTCTGCACTTTTATGTGTGGATTAGACATATTATAGCTTATTTAGTCATAAAATGTTGAAAACAGATATCTTAGACCAAGTTAAGAGCTTAAAATTAGAAATAATTTTGTTTTCCGATTTAAAGTTTTTTTTCAATTTCTGCACTTTTATGTGTGGATTAGACATATTATAGCTTATTTAGTCATTGAATGTTGAAAACAGATATTTTAGACCAAGTTAAGAGCTAAAAATTAGAAATAATCTTGTTTTCCGATTTAAAGTTTTTTTTCAATTTCTGCACTTTTATGTGTGGATTAGACATATTATAGCTTATTTAGTCATAAAATGTTGAAAACAGATATTTTAGACCAAGTTAAGAGCTAAAAATTAGAAATAATCTTGTTTTCCAATTTAAAGTTTTTCTTCAATTTCTGCACTTTTATGTGTGGTTTAGACATATTATAGCTTATTTAGTCATAAAATGTTGAAAACAGATATTTTAGACCAAGTTAAGAGCTAAAAATTAGAAATAATCTTGTTTTCCGATTTAAAGTTTTCTTTCAATTTCTGCACTTTTATGTGTGGATTAGACATATTATAGCTTATTTAGTCATAAAATGTTGAAAACAGATATTTTAGACCAAGTTAAGAGCTAAAAATTAGAAATAATATTGTTTTCCGATTTAAAGTTTTTTTTCAATTTCTGCACTTTTATGTGTGGATTAGACATATTATAGCTTATTTAGTCATAAAATGTTGAAAACAGATATTTTAGACCAATTAAGAGCTAAAAATTAGAAATAATCTTGTTTTCCGATTTAAAGTTTTTTTTCAATTTCTGCTTCAACATTCTTTGTCTAAATAAGCTATAATATGTCTAATCCACACATAAAAGTGCAGAAATTGAAAAAAAAACTTTAAATCGGAAAACAAGATTATTTCTAATTTTTAGCTCTTAACTTGGTCTAAAATATCTGTTTTCAACATTTTATGACTAAATAAGCCATAATATGTCTAATCCATACATAAAAGTGCAGAAATTGAAAAAAACTTTAAATCGGAAAACAAGATTATTTCTAATTTTTAGCTCTTAACTTGGTCTAAAATATCTGTTTTCAACATTTTATGACTAAATAAGCTATAATATGTCTAATCCGCACATAAAAGTGCAGAAATTGAAAAGAAACTTGAAATCGGAAAACAAGATTATTTCTAATTTTTAGCTCTTAACTTGG
>CAUEHI010000086.1:47500-70046 GCA_958507055.1 Crioceris asparagi
CCATCACCATCACCATCACCATCACCATCACCATCACCATCACCATCACCATCACCATCACCATCACCATCACCATCACCATCACCATCACCATCACCATCACCATCACCATCACCATCACCATCACCATCACCATCACCATCACCATCACCATCACCATCACCATCACCATCACCATCACCATCACCATCACCATCACCATCACCATCACCATCACCATCACCATCACCATCACCATCACCATCACCATCACCATCACCATCACCATCACCATCACCATCACCATCACCATCACCATCACCATCACCATCACCATCACCATCACCATCACCATCACCATCACCATCACCATCACCATCACCATCACCATCACCATCACCATCACCATCACCATCACCATCACCATCACCATCACCATCACCATCACCATCACCATCACCATCACCATCACCATCACCATCACCATCACCATCACCATCACCATCACCATCACCATCACCATCACCATCACCATCACCATCACCATCACCATCACCATCACCATCACCATCACCATCACCATCACCATCACCATCACCATCACCATCACCATCACCATCACCATCACCATCACCATCACCATCACCATCACCATCACCATCACCATCACCATCACCATCACCATCACCATCACCATCACCATCACCATCACCATCACCATCACCATCACCATCACCATCACCATCACCATCACCATCACCATCACCATCACCATCACCATCACCATCACCATCACCATCACCATCACCATCACCATCACCATCACCATCACCATCACCATCACCATCACCATCACCATCACCATCACCATCACCATCACCATCACCATCACCATCACCATCACCATCACCATCACCATCACCATCACCATCACCATCACCATCACCATCACCATCACCATCACCATCACCATCACCATCACCATCACCATCACCATCACCATCACCATCACCATCACCATCACCATCACCATCACCATCACCATCACCATCACCATCACCATCACCATCACCATCACCATCACCATCACCATCACCATCACCATCACCATCACCATCACCATCACCATCACCATCACCATCACCATCACCATCACCATCACCATCACCATCACCATCACCATCACCATCACCATCACCATCACCATCACCATCACCATCACCATCACCATCACCATCACCATCACCATCACCATCACCATCACCATCACCATCACCATCACCATCACCATCACCATCACCATCACCATCACCATCACCATCACCATCACCATCACCATCACCATCACCATCACCATCACCATCACCATCACCATCACCATCACCATCACCATCACCATCACCATCACCATCACCATCACCATCACCATCACCATCACCATCACCATCACCATCACCATCACCATCACCATCACCATCACCATCACCATCACCATCACCATCACCATCACCATCACCATCACCATCACCATCACCATCACCATCACCATCACCATCACCATCACCATCACCATCACCATCACCATCACCATCACCATCACCATCACCATCACCATCACCATCACCATCACCATCACCATCACCATCACCATCACCATCACCATCACCATCACCATCACCATCACCATCACCATCACCATCACCATCACCATCACCATCACCATCACCATCACCATCACCATCACCATCACCATCACCATCACCATCACCATCACCATCACCATCACCATCACCATCACCATCACCATCACCATCACCATCACCATCACCATCACCATCACCATCACCATCACCATCACCATCACCATCACCATCACCATCACCATCACCATCACCATCACCATCACCATCACCATCACCATCACCATCACCATCACCATCACCATCACCATCACCATCACCATCACCATCACCATCACCATCACCATCACCATCACCATCACCATCACCATCACCATCACCATCACCATCACCATCACCATCACCATCACCATCACCATCACCATCACCATCACCATCACCATCACCATCACCATCACCATCACCATCACCATCACCATCACCATCACCATCACCATCACCATCACCATCACCATCACCATCACCATCACCATCACCATCACCATCACCATCACCATCACCATCACCATCACCATCACCATCACCATCACCATCACCATCACCATCACCATCACCATCACCATCACCATCACCATCACCATCACCATCACCATCACCATCACCATCACCATCACCATCACCATCACCATCACCATCACCATCACCATCACCATCACCATCACCATCACCATCACCATCACCATCACCATCACCATCACCATCACCATCACCATCACCATCACCATCACCATCACCATCACCATCACCATCACCATCACCATCACCATCACCATCACCATCACCATCACCATCACCATCACCATCACCATCACCATCACCATCACCATCACCATCACCATCACCATCACCATCACCATCACCATCACCATCACCATCACCATCACCATCACCATCACCATCACCATCACCATCACCATCACCATCACCATCACCATCACCATCACCATCACCATCACCATCACCATCACCATCACCATCACCATCACCATCACCATCACCATCACCATCACCATCACCATCACCATCACCATCACCATCACCATCACCATCACCATCACCATCACCATCACCATCACCATCACCATCACCATCACCATCACCATCACCATCACCATCACCATCACCATCACCATCACCATCACCATCACCATCACCATCACCATCACCATCACCATCACCATCACCATCACCATCACCATCACCATCACCATCACCATCACCATCACCATCACCATCACCATCACCATCACCATCACCATCACCATCACCATCACCATCACCATCACCATCACCATCACCATCACCATCACCATCACCATCACCATCACCATCACCATCACCATCACCATCACCATCACCATCACCATCACCATCACCATCACCATCACCATCACCATCACCATCACCATCACCATCACCATCACCATCACCATCACCATCACCATCACCATCACCATCACCATCACCATCACCATCACCATCACCATCACCATCACCATCACCATCACCATCACCATCACCATCACCATCACCATCACCATCACCATCACCATCACCATCACCATCACCATCACCATCACCATCACCATCACCATCACCATCACCATCACCATCACCATCACCATCACCATCACCATCACCATCACCATCACCATCACCATCACCATCACCATCACCATCACCATCACCATCACCATCACCATCACCATCACCATCACCATCACCATCACCATCACCATCACCATCACCATCACCATCACCATCACCATCACCATCACCATCACCATCACCATCACCATCACCATCACCATCACCATCACCATCACCATCACCATCACCATCACCATCACCATCACCATCACCATCACCATCACCATCACCATCACCATCACCATCACCATCACCATCACCATCACCATCACCATCACCATCACCATCACCATCACCATCACCATCACCATCACCATCACCATCACCATCACCATCACCATCACCATCACCATCACCATCACCATCACCATCACCATCACCATCACCATCACCATCACCATCACCATCACCATCACCATCACCATCACCATCACCATCACCATCACCATCACCATCACCATCACCATCACCATCACCATCACCATCACCATCACCATCACCATCACCATCACCATCACCATCACCATCACCATCACCATCACCATCACCATCACCATCACCATCACCATCACCATCACCATCACCATCACCATCACCATCACCATCACCATCACCATCACCATCACCATCACCATCACCATCACCATCACCATCACCATCACCATCACCATCACCATCACCATCACCATCACCATCACCATCACCATCACCATCACCATCACCATCACCATCACCATCACCATCACCATCACCATCACCATCACCATCACCATCACCATCACCATCACCATCACCATCACCATCACCATCACCATCACCATCACCATCACCATCACCATCACCATCACCATCACCATCACCATCACCATCACCATCACCATCACCATCACCATCACCATCACCATCACCATCACCATCACCATCACCATCACCATCACCATCACCATCACCATCACCATCACCATCACCATCACCATCACCATCACCATCACCATCACCATCACCATCACCATCACCATCACCATCACCATCACCATCACCATCACCATCACCATCACCATCACCATCACCATCACCATCACCATCACCATCACCATCACCATCACCATCACCATCACCATCACCATCACCATCACCATCACCATCACCATCACCATCACCATCACCATCACCATCACCATCACCATCACCATCACCATCACCATCACCATCACCATCACCATCACCATCACCATCACCATCACCATCACCATCACCATCACCATCACCATCACCATCACCATCACCATCACCATCACCATCACCATCACCATCACCATCACCATCACCATCACCATCACCATCACCATCACCATCACCATCACCATCACCATCACCATCACCATCACCATCACCATCACCATCACCATCACCATCACCATCACCATCACCATCACCATCACCATCACCATCACCATCACCATCACCATCACCATCACCATCACCATCACCATCACCATCACCATCACCATCACCATCACCATCACCATCACCATCACCATCACCATCACCATCACCATCACCATCACCATCACCATCACCATCACCATCACCATCACCATCACCATCACCATCACCATCACCATCACCATCACCATCACCATCACCATCACCATCACCATCACCATCACCATCACCATCACCATCACCATCACCATCACCATCACCATCACCATCACCATCACCATCACCATCACCATCACCATCACCATCACCATCACCATCACCATCACCATCACCATCACCATCACCATCACCATCACCATCACCATCACCATCACCATCACCATCACCATCACCATCACCATCACCATCACCATCACCATCACCATCACCATCACCATCACCATCACCATCACCATCACCATCACCATCACCATCACCATCACCATCACCATCACCATCACCATCACCATCACCATCACCATCACCATCACCATCACCATCACCATCACCATCACCATCACCATCACCATCACCATCACCATCACCATCACCATCACCATCACCATCACCATCACCATCACCATCACCATCACCATCACCATCACCATCACCATCACCATCACCATCACCATCACCATCACCATCACCATCACCATCACCATCACCATCACCATCACCATCACCATCACCATCACCATCACCATCACCATCACCATCACCATCACCATCACCATCACCATCACCATCACCATCACCATCACCATCACCATCACCATCACCATCACCATCACCATCACCATCACCATCACCATCACCATCACCATCACCATCACCATCACCATCACCATCACCATCACCATCACCATCACCATCACCATCACCATCACCATCACCATCACCATCACCATCACCATCACCATCACCATCACCATCACCATCACCATCACCATCACCATCACCATCACCATCACCATCACCATCACCATCACCATCACCATCACCATCACCATCACCATCACCATCACCATCACCATCACCATCACCATCACCATCACCATCACCATCACCATCACCATCACCATCACCATCACCATCACCATCACCATCACCATCACCATCACCATCACCATCACCATCACCATCACCATCACCATCACCATCACCATCACCATCACCATCACCATCACCATCACCATCACCATCACCATCACCATCACCATCACCATCACCATCACCATCACCATCACCATCACCATCACCATCACCATCACCATCACCATCACCATCACCATCACCATCACCATCACCATCACCATCACCATCACCATCACCATCACCATCACCATCACCATCACCATCACCATCACCATCACCATCACCATCACCATCACCATCACCATCACCATCACCATCACCATCACCATCACCATCACCATCACCATCACCATCACCATCACCATCACCATCACCATCACCATCAACATCACCATCACCATCACCATCACTATCACCATCACCATCACCATCACCATCACCATCACCATCACCATCACCATCACCATCACCATCACCATCACCATCACCATCACCATCACCATCACCATCACCATCACCATCACCATCACCATCACCATCACCATCACCATCACCATCACCATCACCATCACCATCACCATCACTATCACCATCACCATCACCATCACCATCACCATC
This sequence comes from Crioceris asparagi, assembly GCA_958507055.1. Classification (NCBI taxonomy): domain Eukaryota; kingdom Metazoa; phylum Arthropoda; class Insecta; order Coleoptera; family Chrysomelidae; genus Crioceris; species Crioceris asparagi. The sequence goes on from CAUEHI010000086.1 coordinate 54,028, forward strand.
ACCATCACCATCACCATCTCCATCACCATCACCATCACCATCACCATCACCATCACCATCACCATCACCATCACCATCACCTTCACGATCACCATCACCATCACGATCACCATCACCATCACCGTCAACATCACCATCACCATCACCATCACCATCACCATCACCATCACCATCACCATCACCATCACCATCACCATCACCATCACCATCACCATCACCATCACCATCACCATCACCATCACCATCACCATCACCATCACCATCACCATCACCATCACCATCACCATCACCATCACCATCACCATCACCATCACCATCACCATCACCATCACCATCACCATCACCATCACCATCACCATCACCATCACCATCACCATCACCATCACCATCACCATCACCATCACCATCACCATCACCATCACCATCACCATCACCATCACCATCACCATCACCATCACCATCACCATCACCATCACCATCACCATCACCATCACCATCACCATCACCATCACCATCACCATCACCATCACCATCACCATCACCATCACCATCACCATCACCATCACCATCACCATCACCATCACCATCACCATCACCATCACCATCACCATCACCATCACCATCACCATCACCATCACCATCACCATCACCATCACCATCACCATCACCATCACCATCACCATCACCATCACCATCACCATCACCATCACCATCACCATCACCATCACCATCACCATCACCATCACCATCACCATCACCATCACCATCACCATCACCATCACCATCACCATCACCATCACCATCACCATCACCATCACCATCACCATCACCATCACCATCACCATCACCATCACCATCACCATCACCATCACCATCACCATCACCATCACCATCACCATCACCATCACCATCACCATCACCATCACCATCACCATCACCATCACCATCACCATCACCATCACCATCACCATCACCATCACCATCACCATCACCATCACCATCACCATCACCATCACCATCACCATCACCATCACCATCACCATCACCATCACCATCACCATCACCATCACCATCACCATCACCATCAGCTCAGCATCAGCATCAGCATCAGCATCACATAGCATCAGCCATCCATCACCATCACCATCACCATCACCATCACCATCACCATCACCATCACCATCACCATCACCATCACCATCACCATCACCATCACCATCACCATCACCATCACCATCACCATCACCATCACCATCACCATCACCATCACCATCACCATCACCATCACCATCACCATCACCATCACCATCACCATCACCATCACCATCACCATCACCATCACCATCACCATCACCATCACCATCACCATCACCATCACCATCACCATCACCATCACCATCACCATCACCATCACCATCACCATCACCATCACCATCACCATCACCATCACCATCACCATCACCATCACCATCACCATCACCATCACCATCACCATCACCATCACCATCACCATCACCATCACCATCACCATCACCATCACCATCACCATCACCATCACCATCACCATCACCATCACCATCACCATCACCATCACCATCACCATCACCATCACCATCACCATCACCATCACCATCACCATCACCATCACCATCACCATCACCATCACCATCACCATCACCATCACCATCACCATCACCATCACCATCACCATCACCATCACCATCACCATCACCATCACCATCACCATCACCATCACCATCACCATCACCATCACCATCACCATCACCATCACCATCACCATCACCATCACCATCACCATCACCATCACCATCACCATCACCATCACCATCACCATCACCATCACCATCACCATCACCATCACCATCACCATCACCATCACCATCACCATCACCATCACCATCACCATCACCATCACCATCACCATCACCATCACCATCACCATCACCATCACCATCACCATCACCATCACCATCACCATCACCATCACCATCACCATCACCATCACCATCACCATCACCATCACCATCACCATCACCATCACCATCACCATCACCATCACCATCACCATCACCATCACCATCACCATCACCATCACCATCACCATCACCATCACCATCACCATCACCATCACCATCACCATCACCATCACCATCACCATCACCATCACCATCACCATCACCATCACCATCACCATCACCATCACCATCACCATCACCATCACCATCACCATCACCATCACCATCACCATCACCATCACCATCACCATCACCATCACCATCACCATCACCATCACCATCACCATCACCATCACCATCACCATCACCATCACCATCACCATCACCATCACCATCACCATCACCATCACCATCACCATCACCATCACCATCACCATCACCATCACCATCACCATCACCATCACCATCACCATCACCATCACCATCACCATCACCATCACCATCACCATCACCATCACCATCACCATCACCATCACCATCACCATCACCATCACCATCACCATCACCATCACCATCACCATCACCATCACCATCACCATCACCATCACCATCACCATCACCATCACCATCACCAACACCATCACCATCACCATCACCATCACCATCACCATCACCATCACCATCACCATCACCATCAACATCACCATCACCATCACCATCACCATCACCATCACCATCACCATCACCATCACCATCACCATCACCATCACCATCACCATCACCATCACCATCAACATCACCATCACCATCACCATCACCATCAACATCACCATCACCATCACCATCACCATCACCATCACCATCACCATCACCATCACCATCACCATCACCATCACCATCACCATCACCATCACCATCACCATCACCATCACCATCACCATCACCATCACCATCACCATCACAATCACCATCACCATCACCATCACCAACACCATCATCATCAACATCACAATAACCATCACCATAACCATCACCATCACCAATACCAACATCACAATAACCATCACCATAACCATCACCATCACCATCACCATCACCATCACCATCACCATCACCATCACCATCACCATCACCATCACCATCACCATCACCATCACCATCACCATCACCATCACCATCACCATCACCATCACCATCACCATCACCATCACCATCACCATCACCATCCATCACCATCACCATCACCATCACCATCACCATCACCATCACCATCACCATCACCATCACCATCACCATCACCATCACCATCACCATCACCATCACCATCACCATCACCATCACCATCACCATCACCATCACCATCACCATCACCATCACCATCACCATCACCATCACCATCACCATCACCATCACCATCACCATCACCATCACCATCACCATCACCATCACCATCACCATCACCATCACCATCACCATCACCATCACCATCACCATCACCATCACCATCACCATCACCATCACCATCACCATCACCATCACCATCACCATCACCATCACCATCACCATCACCATCACCATCACCATCACCATCACCATCACCATCACCATCACCATCACCATCACCATCACCATCACCATCACCATCACCATCACCATCACCATCACCATCACCATCACCATTACCATCACCATCACCATCACCATCACCATCACCATCACCATCACCATCACCATCACCATCACCATCACCATCACCATCACCATCACCATCACCATCACCATCACCATCACCATCACCATCACCATCACCATCACCATCACCATCACCATCACCATCACCATCACCATCACCATCACCATCACCATCACCATCACCATCACCATCACCATCACCATCACCATCACCATCACCATCACCATCACCATCACCATCACCATCACCATCACCATCACCATCACCATCACCATCACCATCACCATCACCATCACCATCACCATCACCATCACCATCACCATCACCATCACCATCACCATCACCATCAACATCACCATCACCATCACTATCACCATCACCATCACCATCACCATCACCATCACCATCACCATCACCATCACCATCACCATCACCATCACCATGACCATCACCATCACCATCACCATCACCATCACCATCACCATCACCATCACCATCACCATCACCATCACCATCACCATCACCATCACCATCACCATCACCATCACCATCACCATCTCCATCACCATCACCATCACCATCACCATCACCATCACCATCACCATCAACACACCATCACCAACACCATCACCATCACCATCACCATCACCATCACCATCACCATCACCATCACCATCACCATCACCATCACCATCACCATGACCATCACCATCACCATCACCATCACCATCGCCATCACCATCACCATCACCATCACCATCACCATCACCATCACCATCAACATCGCCATCACCATTACCATCACCATCACCATCACCATCACCATCACTATCACCAGCACCAGCACCAGCACCATCACCATCACCATCACCCTCACCATTACCATCACTATCACCATCACCATCACCATCACCATCATCATCACCATCACCATCACCATCACCATCACCATCACCATCACCATCACCATCACCATCACCATCACCATCACCATCACCATCACCATCACCATCACCATCACCATCACCATCACCATCACCATCACCATCACCATCACCATCACCATCACCATCACCATCACCATCACCATCACCATCACCATCACCATCACCATCACCATCACCATCACCATCACCATCACCATCACCATCACCATCACCATCACCATCACCATCACCATCACCATCACCATCACCATCACCATCACCTGCACCATCACCTGCACCATCACCTGCACCATCACCTGCACCATCACCTGCACCATCACCATCACCATCACCATCACCATCACCATCACCATCACCATCACCATCACCATCACCATCACCATCACCATCACCATCACCATCACCATCACCATCACCATCACCATCACCATCACCATCACCATCACCATCACCATCACCATCACCATCACCATCACCATCACCATCACCATCACCATCACCATCACCATCACCATCACCATCACCATCACCATCACCATCACCATCACCATCACCATCACCATCACCATCACCATCACCATCACCATCACCGTCACCATCACCATCACCATCACCATCACCATCACCATCACCATCACCATCACCATCACGATCACCATCACCATCACCATCACCATCACCATCACCATCACCATCACCATCACCATCACCATCACCATCACCATCACCATCACCATCACCATCACCATCACCATCACCATCACCATCACCATCACCATCACCATCACCATCACCATCACCATCACCATCACCATCACCATCACCATCACCATCACCATCACCATCACCATCACCATCACCATCACCATCACCATCACCATCACCATCACCATCACCATCACCATCACCATCACCATCACCATCACCATCACCATCACCATCACCATCACCATCACCATCACCATCATCATCACCATCACCATCACCATCACCATCACCATCACCATCACCATCACCATCACCATCACCATCACCATCACCATCACCATCACCATCACCATCACCATCACCATCACCATCACCATCACCATCAGAATCACCATCACCATCACCATCACCATCACCATCACCATCACCATCAACATCACCATCACCATCACCATCACCATCACCATCACCATCACCATCACCATCACCATCACCATCACCATCACCATCAACATCACCATCACCATCACCATCACCATCACCATCACCATCACCATCACCATCACCATCACCATCACCATCACCATCACCATCACCATCACCATCACCATCACCATCACCATCACCATCACCATCACCATCACCATCACCATCACCATCACCATCACCATCACCATCACCATCACCATCACCATCACCATCACCATCACCATCACCATCACCATCACCATCACCATCACCATCACCATCACCATCACCATCACCATCACCATCACCATCACCATCACCATCACCATCACCATCACCATCACCATCACCATCACCATCACCATCACCATCACCATCACCATCACCATCTCCATCACCATCACCATCACCATCACCATCACCATCATCATCACCATCACCATCACCATCACCATCACCATCACTATCACTATCACCATCACCATCACCATCACCATCACCATCACCATCACCATCACCATCACCATCACCATCACCATCACCATCACCATCACCATCACCATCACCATCACCATCACCATCACCATCACCATCACCATCACCATCACCATCACCATCAACATCACCATCACCATCACCATCACCATCACCATCACCATCACCATCACCATCACCATCACCATCACCATCACCATCATCATCACCATCACCATCACCATCACTATCACCATCACCATCACCATCACCAACACCATCACCATCACCATCACCATCACCATCACCATCACCATCACCATCACCATCAACATCACCATCACCATCACCATCACCATCACCAGCACCATCACCATCACCATCACCATCACCATCACCATCACCATCACCATCACCTTCACCATCACCATCACCATCGCCATCACCATCACCATCACCATCACCATTACCATCAACATCGCCATCACCATCACCCTCTCCATTTCCATCACCATCACCATCACCATCACTATCACCAGCACCATCACCATCACCATCACCATCACCCTCACCATTACCATCACTATCACCATCACCATCACCATCACCATCACCATCACCATCACCATCACCATCACCATCACCATCACCATCACCATCACCATCACCATCACCATCACCATCACCATCACCATCACCATCACCATCACCATCACCATCACCATCACCATCACCATCACCATCACCATCACCATCACCATCACCATCACCATCAACATCACCATCACCATCACCATCACCATCACCATCACCATCACCATCACCATCACCATCACCATCACCATCACCATCACCATCACCATCACCATCATCATTGTAACGTAGACACTTTCCGCTACATCTTTTTTATTTGCCTGTCGGCTGCCCAGTTCAGGCGGTGGGTCGAGGTTCATTAACAACAAATATTTTGGGCGCCAGGCTCAATACAAATGACAAGACACATAGATAATATAGTACAATTTATTAGAAATTAAATAGGGTCAAGTTCACAATAAAAAAATGTTATATATATTTACAAAATTAAATTTGAATAGAAGAAAAATATGGATTTACTTCGCCTGAAGGGCCTAAATTAAATTATTAATAATAAAAATTAAACACAATTCGCCTGAAAGGCCTAAATTGGTCAGCTTGCTAATTTGGTCGCTGCTTGCTAATATGATCGCTGGAACGCTGGACTTTGAAAATAAACAGACTTACAGTCTACGCCGTGGCTACGATGAGGTTCAACTCCGGAATCACCCCAGAACAATTCAATCGGTCAGGATCAAATGGTGACGTCAGCTACTATTCTATCTGAACGTTCCTTAGCAGGTTAGCAGGTTGTCGGTCTAAAGGACCCAAAGAAGATGACTCTTTCAGTTACTTGAGCTCTGGAGTTCTTCGGCACCCTTTACTAGAAGGTGGAACCAGCAAGCCAAATTGCCTCGATGTTCACCAGCGTTCATGTAATAACGGATTCATGGATTATTAGCTTATTAGTAGCTTAGCTGACAATTACATAATACTCTCTATGAACTATTACATCCAGCTTTAACTCATCTAAGCTGGTTCAAAGATATAGAATGATTGAACAAAAAAAATAGAAAAATGAAGGAGTTGATATAATAATTAATAATAATAATCTACAGGTATTTCGATCTATCTAATTAATAATTTAATAGGTACATGAATTTATTTAAAATGATCATTCTCGATCTTCGAATATAATGAACAAATAAAATGGTAGATTGGATACTCTTTAAATGTAATAATTGGGAAGGGAATAATAAAAAAATCAATATATTGACCCTTATATCGCTCTCTTATATCAAATAATTCATTAAAATAAACGTTAACTGAAGGTATGCAATACAATAAGTAACAAAAAAAAAATATGAAAACAAATTCCAGAGATATTTTCAATCCTGGCCACAGCTGTATCCCGCTCGCTAACGCGAATACACACAATAAACAATGGCTTACTATTTTTAAAATATTAAAATTCAAAGCTATTTACACCTCTCTAAGGCATATACTAATAAAATATATTTTACATGAAGAATTCTTTTCGAAGCGTAATTGATACAAATGGGGCTATCTGCCTTCTCAATTCGTTTTTCGGAAATTAATTAACAAATTCTCAAGAAACTAAATTAGAAAATAGTACTTGCCATTATTTATTTCGGCATTCCTCTACGCCCACGATCGGAACCAACTCAGGAATCCTTATCACCAGAAAACAAATAGAGATCGACGGTAATAGACAGAAGGTAGAAGAGATCTACCGTAAAAGAGCTACGGTAAAAGAGCTACAGTAAAAGAGCTACGGTAAAAAGAGCTACGGTAAAAAGAGCTACGGTAAAAAGAGCTACGGTAAAAAGAGAGCTAAAGACATCTTCCCAAGGGTTTAAATACCCTCTCTTCATCAGTCTTCCCCCCCCGCCGATACAGAGCCGAGGATTCGCATGTATTCCTTCAGCACGTATTTACACGAAAGATCGAAAATCAGCGCGAAAGTTAGACAACTAACAACACGGATATAAAATCAACTCATTGATATCTGGGCAGAAAATGGAAAGATAAAAAAATATTCCATTAGGTGAAACAGGAAAATGTAACGAGCCTCGCAGATCGTTACACACCACCTTTACCTGGTAAAAATTTGAAAACGTCGTTTTCAAATTTTCTAAAGCCAGTATACGCGCAGACCCGTTTCCTGGTACCTAATGGTGACTATATATGCCCTACTCAATTAAAATTCTACAAAAGATAATCAATTTCGGGAAATATTCCCAGGATCTGAAGGACCCTAGTACGCTATAGGCCGTACCCACCTAAAATGAGAAAAACAGAAATGGATTTCGGGAAATCTTCCCAGGATCTGAAGGACCCTCGTACGCTATAGGCCGTACCCACCTAAAACTTCCAAAAGAAGCCTGGAATGCAACCGTCCTGACCACCGCATCCGCCCGCACCCCAACCGACACCCGACCACAGAGCCGGGGCACGGATCCTCGTTTCGAGTCATCGCTCGCCGTTGAGGCCATCCGCAACATCCACATCCCCGAACCCACGGCCGGACCCCGGTCCGAGCCCAAACGGTCCAGTAGCCCGAACTCTGGCACTCCAGTAGCTGTGACTCTGAGGATACTCCAATCCCACTACCGCCTGCCGCCTCTCAGACCGACACTTAGACAACACCCTCCAGAGCAGCTCCGAGCCCCTCCGCACCCAAAGTGCACGATATATTGACCTCAGCCAGATGTACCTGGACAAAAGCTCGGTTTACCACAAGAGAGGAGCTGAAAAAGCTTAAAGTTGTTCTGAAACCGACAAGCACCCAGTGGAACCGGTCCTAAACCATATTCTAAACAATATTCTAAACAATATTCAACACTTATATAAGGAAAGCCGTCAAAATTCCCATAAATATCCATATATATTTCAGTAAGGTGAAGAGAGGTACCTATACTACTATACATCACTACTTGTCAGCACCTAATCAGGCTCCTAAGGACAAAAGGTACTGAGAAGTGCAAAATAATATTTTTAACCCAGAGCAACCGGAACTAAATAAGTTTATTTGCAACACTAACCCCTAAAATAGCAAAATAATAATCGTGACTCCTACTTAAGAATAACTATTTACATAAAATCTAAGGAAATATAATTCATTCCACGGAACTATTTACAAGAGAATGCCTGTTGAAGGACTTCTACCTCCGTGCTGGATTTCGCCCACCCAGTAGTATTCTATCGGCCCTAACTGGAGGCCACGAAAATAACTAAAGAAAATATTTACAATAATTGCTCTGGAAGGAAAGAAAGATAGAGAAGATAACATATAACTACTAAATGGTCGGTATTCATCGTGGAAAGTCAGCAGAAAAATTTTATCATCACAATAAATCGATGACACTCTATGTCCCTTTTGACATAGAATGGAAACCCTAATCCTAGAGTCTATCTAGGAACCTAAACGATACGGAACGGTACGGCAACAATCAACAACCTCTTTGTTGCTGAAAGGCAAACGCATTCCTGGAACCTTCCAGGAAACAACGATACGATATAAAACATATATGACCACGATGTCATATATGTTCAAGGGCTAACTGCTCTCCACCTCGGACTTAAACTCTAAGTCCGAAACACGATATTGAATAGAACTTTATAGTTTAATATGACAAGCAACCAGATTTACGGGAAGATACTACAAATGGATATAAAATCTATCCTCCACTGTTACGACAGAAAGCATCACTTCGAGCACAAATTTTCCATTAGGAATTACACTACGGTAGAAGCTAAAGGGATATCTATCAGAAGTGTCGCGTCATCACTACTATAAGTTCTATTCGAATTGACTTCCCACTAAACTACCTTAAACATTATCAAAATCCTGTAAAAGGATTGAACATTTTGATCACGATATTTATCAACTAATAGCGATAATAATACGATGACAAGGTACATCACTCACGATTTACAATTGAAATTATTGACCGGCCTCGGTATCATCCTCGGAAACTTGGTCATCGTCAGAATCGAGATCGTCATAATAAGTTTTTAGGTCTTTAACATGCCAGTTACCTAAATCATTGCCGTCTTGATCTTCAAGATTATATATCAACGGGGATATAACCCTTCGCACAAGGCATGGAATGTACCTTGGAGCCAATTTTGAGGTATAATCATTCGGAGCACTTGACAGTGTATAGTTCCGTTTCCATACCTTATCGCCTAAATGAAACTTCACGGTCCTCTTCCTCCAGTTATACTGTTTTGCATTCTTACGGTAGGCATTAAGCAGACGTTTACGGACATCGATATATAATTTGGGAATTTCTTGAATATCATATAAGAGTCGAGTATTCTCTGAAATTCGGGGAAAATTTTTGTCATTTTCGCTTGTCTTCCCGTAATAGTAACCACTAAGGGGAATATTTCTAGCGAAGACTAGAAATGATGGGGAGTACCCAGAAGAATCGTGCCTAGCTGTTCGAATTGCTTGGGCGATTTGATAGATATTCATATCCCAATTTTTGTGGTTATCGAAAATATAACTACGAATACAAGTAAGAATCGATCGGTTAACCCGCTCCGTATGGTTCACTTGTGCATGGTATTTGGCGTTATAAAAGATTTTCTGCACCTTATATTTTTCCATCAAAGATTTGAATTCTCTGGAAATGAATTGGCTACCATTGTCGACACAAAACACTTGAGGAACACCGTAAATAAGGAACACTTGGTTTTCTATGAACTGAATGATACTTCGGGACGTAGCTCGAGACAGAGGATGAACAACTACAAATTTAGTAAACCAGTCCACAACTACTAGTAGGTACTGATTCCCACTATGAGAACGGGGATAAGGGCCTAAGAGATCCGCGGACATCATTTGAAAAGGGAAGTTAACATCTCGATATGATCCCATTAAACCAGCTCTCGGCAAATTAGGGCTTTTATTAGCTCCACAGATGGTACATTGCCGAACATAACGATAAATATCCCGTTTCATAGACGGCCAATAATATAATTCTAAAATCCGATGCAGTGTCTTGGAAATACCAAAGTGACCTGCCGTGACATCATCATGATAGCGTTTGAAGATTTCTAAACGGTTTTCGGTGGGTACTACAATTTTCCACTCGGAAGTATTGCTCTCTAAAGTATGATTACGGAAGATATGCTTGAACAAGATGTTATTTTCCACCCGAAAAGAAGGATATTTTTGGGGTGAATTACGAACATTCGCCAGCATTGACAGGTACCATTTATCCGGCTTGAAATTCATTGTGTCTAGCACAGCAGTTTCAGAGATAGCTCGAGACAAAGCATCCGCTACGACATTCAAGGCACCTTTCCTATGGACTACCTTAAATTTGAATTGAGAAAGCCGCGTCAGCCATCTGGCTAATCGACCCGAAGGATTAGAGAAATTAGTAATGTATTTCAACGAGGCATGGTCTGTAATCACGGTAAACTCTGTCCCCATTACATACCCTCGAAATTTTTCAACACCAAAAATAACTGCCCAGAGCTCCTTTTCCGTCGTAGAATAGTTCCGTTGAGCTTTGGTTAACGCTTTACTAGCATAAGCGATTGGATGTTCGATTCCATCGCATTCCTGGTATAAAACGGCACCCACACCATAATCGGAAGCATCACACTGGATGATAAACGGCTGAGAAAAATCAGGACTCGCTAAGACTGGAGCTGAAGTGAGACGCTTCTTAATTTCCGAAAATGCTGTTTCTGCCTCAGACGACCATGCAATTGGTCTCTTTTTGTTGCGACCTTGCAACAGATTAGAGATAGGAGCAGAAATGGAAGAGAAATCTTTAATAAAGCGACGATACCAACTGACTAAACCAATGAGACGACGAATTTCAGTAGTGTTCTTGGGAGTCGGGTAGTTTAAAATGGCAGACACTTTATCAGGATCAGTCCTTAAACCTTTCTGATCAACAATAAAACCAAGATATTTTAAAGAAGAACGACAAAATTCACATTTCTCCAGATTGACCGTTAATCCCGCATCCTTCAATCGCTGGTAGACCATTTTCAAAACCTTAATATGCGTCTCAAAATCCGGGGTAGCAACAATAATGTCGTCAAGGAATACAAAACAATGAGGTTCGAGAGAGGGGCCGATAACTTGATCCATAAGGCGAACCATAGTTTTAGGAGCATTAGATAGCCCAAATGGCATCACACAAAATTCAAATAGGCCTTTTCCATACACAGCAAACGCGGTTTTAGGCCTGGAACTCTTTTCCAAAGGGATTTGGAAGAATGCCGATTTCAAGTCAATGGAAGAAAGAAATTTAGCATCTCGGAGTTTATTTAAGATATTATCAATAAGTGGCATTGGATATTGGTCAGTTACGGTAACCTCGTTAAGTTTCCTACCGTCAAAGCAGATACGATATTCTCCAGACCGTTTTTCTACGAGCCATAAGGGACTACACCACGGCGAATTGGAGGGTTGAATTATTCCCTGCCTCAACATTTCGTCCACTTCCTTGTTTAAATGCTTCTGCATAGCAGGCGATAATGGGTATTGTCTTTGAGCAATAGGTTTAGCATTGCCAGTGTCGATAGAATGGGATATAAGGTGAGTTAGCCCTATTCTATTCGTCGGTGCGATATTTTTGAAAAGCTCCTTCACGGCTTCTAGTTCTACCTTATTATTTGTCGAGAGATCGTCAACAGTAAGAATGGTATTAACGGTACAAATCTTAGGATTCGATATATTCTTTCGATAAGACATCTCATCGAAATCGATACTAAACTTAAACAATCTTAAGAAATCCATACCGACAATCAGATTATGTTTAACCGAAGGAATGACTAATATTTTCATATTTTTTACCATCCGGTTTAAAGTAAGGGGTACTATGATATGACCTAAAAGTTGTTGCGACTTCCCGTCAGCAGTCGTTATATTTAAGGGATGGTCATAATGAAGTTTTAGGTTGAAGCGTTGCAACATCCTAAAACCAGAATAACCTAATACAGTGGAAGTGCTACCACTATCCACGAGAGCTAAAAAATTTTGATCAAAGATGTTAACGGAAATATAGGGTCTATTGTCGTTAGGTTTCCTCACAAGTAACGGACATAATAAAGAAGGGCGTTCCAATAAGAAATTTTTGACTTTCTCCAGCCACTGTTTCCATTCACTCGCAGAGGTAAAGAATAAACCACCTTTTAATTTTGATTCAAGGACTTCGCCTTTCCCGGGCCCTTGCTCTTTCCCTGACTTTCCACCTTGGGACCGGATAGTTTTCCTGGATTTGAACTGGAGGTACTGGGGACATCGTCCAGGATACGGTCTCCACGAACTCCGTTTTTTGTATATCGAGGTCTACATTTCTCGCACCGAGACTTGGTTACCCCTTTGGAGCCACACCCAAAACAAAATACAGTTCTCGGCTCTCTACAAGTAGAAAATGAATGACCGGTAACATCACAATTCCAACAACGATTGGAAGTTGAGTTAAAAGCACTCACATTATAAGAAGAATTAAAACCCGTATTATTATGTCGGCCGAAACGTACATTGATTCCCTTTCCCGGAAGTGTAACAGAGCAATTTAAATCTGGTTCGAGAAGATGGTTAGTATTGGCAGGTGGCGGTCTGTATCGATCAGTCCACATTCTTGACTCTTCTAACTGTCTACACAATTGAGAAAGTCGGTCCACAGTTTTAATTTCGTGCAGCGCTAACTGAGATACGAAGTAAGGAGATAAATTTCTACGAATTTTATTAACGATAGTTTCCTCGTCCGGTTTAACAGACAACCGATTAAATAAACCTAGCATACAAGCAATATATAGGGTGACTTTTTCGTTTACCCCTTGTGTCCTTGCGTCAATTTCTCGTTGCAAGTCATCTTCATAAAAATAGGGTAGAAAATCTCTTTTAAGATTTGCCACTAGCTCATCCCAGCTGTGGACCTTATCCTTGATACTATGAAACCAAGTCAAGGCTGGACCCTTGAATAGGTCATAAGCGGAAATGAAAAGTTCGGATTTGGAAACACCCCTAGCTACACTCAACATTTCCACCTTTTCCAGGAACGACTGGACGGATTCCTTTCGGTTTTCACCAGTAAAATAAAGATTCCATTTGTATGGAGAGACTGAGTTGGGATTCGACAAAGACATACCGGGCTGTTGGGAGTCTGAAGATCTGTGGGGGGTAGAAGCGGAAGGTACAAGTTTGAAAGCAAAATCACCTTCTAAAGCGAGCAATTCCAATTGCAGATCCTCCTTAATCTTTGAGTCGGGTTCATCGGCATCATTTAGCCGCTGGATCCTACCAGAAAGGTGAGCTAACCGAGAAGATACTCGTCGATGTACTGGATCTGATTTAGAACCCGAGAAATCATCAATAATTTTTTTAAGATCAAGAATAGTTTCCCGAATTTCGGCAACGTCAGAAACCAAAGCGCTAGGGCTAACTATAGCAATGTGGTGCGAACTACGATTTGCGCTTTCCTGACTTAAGGCGCCTCGTAAAACCTTACGTTTCGTGTTTACATCTCCGGAGGGTTGGATTTTCCTCACAATTAATTCGTAATCTAGCTCTTTGACTTTAAGATCCTGCGGTTCCATTTTAAACAGTGAAATAAGCTCTGTGAGATATATATTTTATCAGGGTAGCTCGAATGAGGAAGAGAGAAGCGTAAATAGCAACAAGGGAAGCGGCAACAATAATAAACAATAAATAACACCGAATGCAAAAACAAAATGTTTCAAATATAGCAACAATATTATGAAGAATATCCCATCACCAAGATAATCAATAAAGTTAATAATAATAAAGTCCAGCAATGATCATTTCTTACAAACACATGTCACCTGTATTTGAGCCAAATTTATAGCAATATAATTTGTTGATAAACCCCCAAAAATATGTTAGGGCCCCACGTTGGGCGCCAATTTGTAACGTAGACACTTTCCGCTACATCTTTTTTATTTGCCTGTCGGCTGCCCAGTTCAGGCGGTGGGTCGAGGTTCATTAACAACAAATATTTTGGGCGCCAGGCTCAATACAAATGACAAGACACATAGATAATATAGTACAATTTATTAGAAATTAAATAGGGTCAAGTTCACAATAAAAAAATGTTATATATATTTACAAAATTAAATTTGAATAGAAGAAAAATATGGATTTACTTCGCCTGAAGGGCC
>CAUEHI010000087.1:0-5000 GCA_958507055.1 Crioceris asparagi
GTGATGGTGATGGTGATGGTGATGGTGATGGTGATGGTGATGGTGATGGTGATGGTGATGGTGATGGTGATGGTGATGGTGATGGTGATGGTGATGGTGATGGTGATGGTGATGGTGATGGTGATGGTGATGGTGATGGTGATGGTGATGGTGATGGTGATGGTGATGGTGATGGTGATGGTGATGGTGATGGTGATGGTGATGGTGATGGTGATGGTGATGGTGATGGTGATGGTGATGGTGATGGTGATGGTGATGGTGATGGTGATGGTGATGGTGATGGTGATGGTGATGGTGATGGTGATGGTGATGGTGATGGTGATGGTGATGGTGATGGTGATGGTGATGGTGATGGTGATGGTGATGGTGATGGTGATGGTGATGGTGATGGTGATGGTGATGGTGATGGTGATGGTGATGGTGATGGTGATGGTGATGGTGATGGTGATGGTGATGGTGATGGTGATGGTGATGGTGATGGTGATGGTGATGGTGATGGTGATGGTGATGGTGATGGTGATGGTGATGGTGATGGTGATGGTGATGGTGATGGTGATGGTGATGGTGATGGTGATGGTGATGGTGATGGTGATGGTGATGGTGATGGTGATGGTGATGGTGATGGTGATGGTGATGGTGATGGTGATGGTGATGGTGATGGTGATGGTGATGGTGATGGTGATGGTGATGGTGATGGTGATGGTGATGGTGATGGTGATGGTGATGGTGATGGTGATGGTGATGGTGATGGTGATGGTGATGGTGATGGTGATGGTGATGGTGATGGTGATGGTGATGGTGATGGTGATGGTGATGGTGATGGTGATGGTGATGGTGATGGTGATGGTGATGGTGATGGTGATGGTGATGGTGATGGTGATGGTGATGGTGATGGTGATGGTGATGGTGATGGTGATGGTGATGGTGATGGTGATGGTGATGGTGATGGTGATGGTGATGGTGATGGTGATGGTGATGGTGATGGTGATGGTGATGGTGATGGTGATGGTGATGGTGATGGTGATGGTGATGGTGATGGTGATGGTGATGGTGATGGTGATGGTGATGGTGATGGTGATGGTGATGGTGATGGTGATGGTGATGGTGATGGTGATGGTGATGGTGATGGTGATGGTGATGGTGATGGTGATGGTGATGGTGATGGTGATGGTGATGGTGATGGTGATGGTGATGGTGATGGTGATGGTGATGGTGATGGTGATGGTGATGGTGATGGTGATGGTGATGGTGATGGTGATGGTGATGGTGATGGTGATGGTGATGGTGATGGTGATGGTGATGGTGATGGTGATGGTGATGGTGATGGTGATGGTGATGGTGATGGTGATGGTGATGGTGATGGTGATGGTGATGGTGATGGTGATGGTGATGGTGATGGTGATGGTGATGGTGATGGTGATGGTGATGGTGATGGTGATGGTGATGGTGATGGTGATGGTGATGGTGATGGTGATGGTGATGGTGATGGTGATGGTGATGGTGATGGTGATGGTGATGGTGATGGTGATGGTGATGGTGATGGTGATGGTGATGGTGATGGTGATGGTGATGGTGATGGTGATGGTGATGGTGATGGTGATGGTGATGGTGATGGTGATGGTGATGGTGATGGTGATGGTGATGGTGATGGTGATGGTGATGGTGATGGTGATGGTGATGGTGATGGTGATGGTGATGGTGATGGTGATGGTGATGGTGATGGTGATGGTGATGGTGATGGTGATGGTGATGGTGATGGTGATGGTGATGGTGATGGTGATGGTGATGGTGATGGTGATGGTGATGGTGATGGTGATGGTGATGGTGATGGTGATGGTGATGGTGATGGTGATGGTGATGGTGATGGTGATGGTGATGGTGATGGTGATGGTGATGGTGATGGTGATGGTGATGGTGATGGTGATGGTGATGGTGATGGTGATGGTGATGGTGATGGTGATGGTGATGGTGATGGTGATGGTGATGGTGATGGTGATGGTGATGGTGATGGTGATGGTGATGGTGATGGTGATGGTGATGGTGATGGTGATGGTGATGGTGATGGTGATGGTGATGGTGATGGTGATGGTGATGGTGATGGTGATGGTGATGGTGATGGTGATGGTGATGGTGATGGTGATGGTGATGGTGATGGTGATGGTGATGGTGATGGTGATGGTGATGGTGATGGTGATGGTGATGGTGATGGTGATGGTGATGGTGATGGTGATGGTGATGGTGATGGTGATGGTGATGGTGATGGTGATGGTGATGGTGATGGTGATGGTGATGGTGATGGTGATGGTGATGGTGATGGTGATGGTGATGGTGATGGTGATGGTGATGGTGATGGTGATGGTGATGGTGATGGTGATGGTGATGGTGATGGTGATGGTGATGGTGATGGTGATGGTGATGGTGATGGTGATGGTGATGGTGATGGTGATGGTGATGGTGATGGTGATGGTGATGGTGATGGTGATGGTGATGGTGATGGTGATGGTGATGGTGATGGTGATGGTGATGGTGATGGTGATGGTGATGGTGATGGTGATGGTGATGGTGATGGTGATGGTGATGGTGATGGTGATGGTGATGGTGATGGTGATGGTGATGGTGATGGTGATGGTGATGGTGATGGTGATGGTGATGGTGATGGTGATGGTGATGGTGATGGTGATGGTGATGGTGATGGTGATGGTGATGGTGATGGTGATGGTGATGGTGATGGTGATGGTGATGGTGATGGTGATGGTGATGGTGATGGAGATGGTGATGGTGATGGTGATGGTGATGGTGATGGTGATGGTGATGGTGTGATGGTGATGGTGATGGTGATGGTGATGGTGATGGTGATGGTGATGGTGATGGTGATGGTGATGGTGATGGTGATGGTGATGGTGATGGTGATGGTGATGGTGATGGTGATGGTGATGGTGATGGTGATGGTGATGGTGATGGTGATGGTGATGGTGATGGTGATGGTGATGGTGATGGTGATGGTGATGGTGATGGTGATGGTGATGGTGATGGTGATGGTGATGGTGATGGTGATGGTGATGGTGATGGTGATGGTGATGGTGATGGTGATGGTGATGGTGATGGTGATGGTGATGGTGATGGTGATGGTGATGGTGATGGTGATGGTGATGGTGATGGTGATGGTGATGGTGATGGTGATGGTGATGGTGATGGTGATGGTGATGGTGATGGTGATGGTGATGGTGATGGTGATGGTGATGGTGATGGTGATGGTGATGGTGATGGTGATGGTGATGGTGATGGTGATGGTGATGGTGATGGTGATGGTGATGGTGATGGTGATGGTGATGGTGATGGTGATGGTGATGGTGATGGTGATGGTGATGGTGATGGTGATGGTGATGGTGATGGTGATGGTGATGGTGATGGTGATGGTGATGGTGATGGTGATGGTGATGGTGATGGTGATGGTGATGGTGATGGTGATGGTGATGGTGATGGTGATGGTGATGGTGATGGTGATGGTGATGGTGATGGTGATGGTGATGGTGATGGTGATGGTGATGGTGATGGTGATGGTGATGGTGATGGTGATGGTGATGGTGATGGTGATGGTGATGGTGATGGTGATGGTGATGGTGATGGTGATGGTGATGGTGATGGTGATGGTGATGGTGATGGTGATGGTGATGGTGATGGTGATGGTGATGGTGATGGTGATGGTGATGGTGATGGTGATGGTGATGGTGATGGTGATGGTGATGGTGATGGTGATGGTGATGGTGATGGTGATGGTGATGGTGATGGTGATGGTGATGGTGATGGTGATGGTGATGGTGATGGTGATGGTGATGGTGATGGTGATGGTGATGGTGATGGTGATGGTGATGGTGATGGTGATGGTGATGGTGATGGTGATGGTGATGGTGATGGTGATGGTGATGGTGATGGTGATGGTGATGGTGATGGTGATGGTGATGGTGATGGTGATGGTGATGGTGATGGTGATGGTGATGGTGATGGTGATGGTGATGGTGATGGTGATGGTGATGGTGATGGTGATGGTGATGGTGATGGTGATGGTGATGGTGATGGTGATGGTGATGGTGATGGTGATGGTGATGGTGATGGTGATGGTGATGGTGATGGTGATGGTGATGGTGATGGTGATGGTGATGGTGATGGTGATGGTGATGGTGATGGTGATGGTGATGGTGATGGTGATGGTGATGGTGATGGTGATGGTGATGGTGATGGTGATGGTGATGGTGATGGTGATGGTGATGGTGATGGTGATGGTGATGGTGATGGTGATGGTGATGGTGATGGTGATGGTGATGGTGATGGTGATGGTGATGGTGATGGTGATGGTGATGGTGATGGTGATGGTGATGGTGATGGTGATGGTGATGGTGATGGTGATGGTGATGGTGATGGTGATGGTGATGGTGATGGTGATGGTGATGGTGATGGTGATGGTGATGGTGATGGTGATGGTGATGGTGATGGTGATGGTGATGGTGATGGTGATGGTGATGGTGATGGTGATGGTGATGGTGATGGTGATGGTGATGGTGATGGTGATGGTGATGGTGATGGTGATGGTGATGGTGATGGTGATGGTGATGGTGATGGTGATGGTGATGGTGATGGTGATGGTGATGGTGATGGTGATGGTGATGGTGATGGTGATGGTGATGGTGATGGTGATGGTGATGGTGATGGTGATGGTGATGGTGATGGTGATGGTGATGGTGATGGTGATGGTGATGGTGATGGTGATGGTGATGGTGATGGTGATGGTGATGGTGATGGTGATGGTGATGGTGATGGTGATGGTGATGGTGATGGTGATGGTGATGGTGATGGTGATGGTGATGGTGATGGTGATGGTGATGGTGATGATGGTGATGGTGATGGTGATGGTGATGGTGATGGTGATGGTGATGATGGTGATGGTGATGGTGATGGTGATGGTGATGGTGATGGTGATGGTGATGGTGATGGTGATGGTGATG
>CAUEHI010000087.1:10000-17500 GCA_958507055.1 Crioceris asparagi
GATGGTGATGGTGATGGTGATGGTGATGGTGATGGTGATGGTGATGGTGATGGTGATGGTGATGGTGATGGTGATGGTGATGGTGATGGTGATGGTGATGGTGATGGTGATGGTGAAGGTGATGGTGATGGTGATGGTGATGGTGATGGTGATGGTGATGGTGATGGTGATGGTGATGGTGATGGTGATGGTGATGGTGATGGTGATGGTGATGGTGATGGTGATGGTGATGGTGATGGTGATGGTGATGGTGATGGTGATGGTGATGGTGATGGTGATGGTGATTGTGATGGTGATGGTGATGGTGATGTTCATGGTGATGGTGATGGAGATGGTGATGGTGATGGTGATGGTGATGGTGATGGTGATGGTGATGGTGATGGTGATGGTGATGGTGATGTTGATGGTGATGGTGATGGTGATGGTGATGGTGATGGTGATGGTGATGGTGATGGTGATGGTGATGGTGATGGTGATGGTGATGGTGATGGTGATGGTGATGGTGATGGTGATGGTGATGGTAATGGTGATGGTGATGGTGATGGTGATGGTGATGGTGATGGTGATGGTGATGGTGATGGTGATGGTGATGGTGATGGTGATGGTGATGGTGATGGTGATGGTGATGGTGATGGTGATGGTGATGGTGATGGTGATGGTGATGGTGATGGTGATGGTGATGGTGATGGTGATGGTGATGGTGATGGTGATGGTGATGGTGATGGTGATGATGATTCAACATTTTATGACTAAATAAAATACAATATGTCCAAACCACACATAAAAGTGCAGAAATTGAACAAAAACTTAAAATCGGAAAATAAGATTATTTCATATTTTTAGGTCATAACTTTGTCTAAAATGTCTGTTTTCGACATTTTATGACTAAATAAGTTATAATATGTCCAATCCACACATAAAAGTGCAGAAATTGAGCAAAAACTTAAAATCGGAAAATAAGATTATTTCTAATATTTAGCTCTTAACTTGGTCTAAATTGTCTATTTTCAGAATTGTATGACTAAATAAGTTATGATATGTCCAATTCACACGTAAAAGTGCAGAAATTGAACAAAACTTAAAATCGGAAAATAAGGTTATTTCATATTTTTAGCTCATAACTTGGTCTAAAATGTCTGTTTTCGACATTTTATAACTAAATAAGTTATAATATGTCTAATCCTCACATAAAAGTGCAGAAATTGAACAAAAACTTAAAATCGGAAAGTGAGATTATTTCATATTTTTAGCTCAAAACTTGGTCTAATATGTCTGTTTTCAACATTTTATGACTAAATAATATATAATATGTCCAAACCACACATAAAAGTGCAGAAATTGAGCAAAAACTTAAAATCGGAAAATAAGATTATTTCTAATATTTAGCTCTTAACTTGGTCTAAAATGTCTATTTTCAGAATTTTATGACTAAATAAGTTATAATATGTCCAATTCACACATAAAAGTGCAGAAATTGAACTAAAACCTAAAATCGGAAAATAAGATTATTTCATA
This sequence comes from Crioceris asparagi, assembly GCA_958507055.1. Taxonomy (NCBI): domain Eukaryota; kingdom Metazoa; phylum Arthropoda; class Insecta; order Coleoptera; family Chrysomelidae; genus Crioceris; species Crioceris asparagi. The sequence goes on from CAUEHI010000087.1 coordinate 11,516, forward strand.
TTTTTAGCTCATAACTTGGTCTAAAATGTCTGTTTTCTACATTGTATGACTAAATAAGTTATAATATGTCTAATCCTCACATAAAAGTGCAGAAATTGAACAAAAACTTGAAATGGGAAAATAAGATTATTTCTAATTATTAGCTCATAACTCGGTCTAAAATGTCTATTTTCAGAGTTTTATCACTAAATAAGTTATAATATGTCCAATTCACACATAAAAGTGCAGAAATTGAACGAAAACTTAAAATCGGAAAATAAGATTATTTCATATTCTTAGCTCATAACTTGGTCTAATATGTCTGTTTTCAACATTTTATGACTAAATAATATATAATATGTCCAAACCACACATAAAAGTGCAGAAATTGAACAAAAACTTAAAATCGGAAAATAAGATTATTTATAATTTTTAGCTCTTTACTTGGTCTAAAATGTCTGTTTTCAGTATTTCATGACTAAATAAGTTATAATATGTCCAACTCACAAATAAAAGTGCGGAAATTGAACAAAAACTTAAAATCGGAAAATAAGATTATTTCATATTTTTAGCTCATAACTTGGTCTAAAATGTCTGTTTACGACATTTTATGACTAAATAAGTTTAATATGTCTAATTCACACAAAAAAAGTGCAGAAATTGAAAAAAACTTTAAATCGGAAAATAAGATTATTTCATACTTTTAGCTCATAACTTGGTCTAAAATGTCTGTTTTCAACATTTTATGACTAAATAAGTTATAATATGTCCAATCCACACATAAAAGTGCTGAAATTGAACAAAAACTTAAAATCTAAAAATAAGATTATTTCATATTTTTAGCTCATAACTTGGTCTGAAATGTCTGTTTTCGACATTTTATGACTAAATATGTTATATGTCTAATCCTCACATAAAAGTGCAGAAATTGAAGAAAAACTTGAAATCGGAAAATAAGATTATTTCTAATTTTTGGCTCATAACTCGGTCTAAAATGTCTATTTTCAGAGATTTATCACTAAATAAGTTATAATGTGTCCAATTCACACATAAAAGTGCAGAAATTGAAAAAAAACTTTAAATCGGAAAATAAGATTTTTTCATACTATTAGCTCATAACTTTTTCTAAAATGTCTGTTTTCAACATTTTATGACTAAATAATATATAATATGTCCAAACCACACATAAAAGTGCAGAAATTGAGCAAAAACTTAAAATCGGAAAATAAGATTATTTCTAATATTTAGCACTTAACTTGGTCTAAAATGTCTATTTTCAGAATTTTATGACTAAATAAGTTATAATATGTCCAATTCACACATAAAAGTGCAGAAATTGAACAAAAACTTAAAATCGGAAAATAAGATTATTTCATATTTTTAGCTCATAACTTGGTCTAAAAGGTCTGTTTTCGACATTTTATGACTATATAAGTTATAATATGTCTAATCCTCACATAAAAGTGCAGAAATTGAACAAAAACTTGAAATCAGAAAATAAGATTATTTCTAATTTTTAGCTCATATCTCGGTCAAAAATGTCTATTTTCAGAGTTTTATCACTAAATAAGTTATAATATGTCCAATTCACACATAAAAGTGCAGAAATTGTAAAAAAACTTTCAATCGGAAAATAAGATTATTTCATACTTTTAGCTCATAACTTGGTCCAAAATATCTGTTTTCAACATTTTATGACTAAATAAGTTATAATATGTCCAATCCACACATAAAAGTGCAGAAATTGAACAAAAACTTAAAATCGGAAAATAAGATTATTTCTAATATTTAGCCCTTAACTTGGTCTAAAATGTCTATTTTCAGAATTTTATGAATAAATAAGTTATAATATGTCCAATTCACACATAAAAGTGCAGAAATTGAACAGAAACTTAAAATCGGAAAATAAGATTATTTCATATTTTTAGCTCATAACTTGGTCTAAAATGTCTGTTTTCGACATTTTATGACTAAATAAGTTATAATATGTCTAATCCTCACATAAAAGTGCAGAAATTGAACAAAAACTTGAAATCGGAAAATAAGATTATTTCTAATTTTTAGCTCTTAACTTGGTCTAAAATGTCTATCTTCAGAATTTTATGACTAAATAAGTTATATTATGTCCAATTCACACTTAAAAGTGCAGAAATTGAACAGAAACTTAAAATCGGAAAATAAGATTATTTCATATTTTTAGCTCATAACTTGGTCTAAAATGTCTGTTTTCGACATTTTATGACTAAATAAGTTATAATATGTCTAATCCTCACATAAAAGTGCAGAAATTGAACAAAAACTTGATATCGGAAAATAAGATTATTTCTAATTTTTAGCTCTTAACTTGGTCTAAAATGTCTATCTTCAGAATTTTATGACTAAATAAGTTATATTATGTCCAATTCACACATAAAAGTGCAGAAATTGAACTAAAACCTAAAATCGGAAAATAAGATTATTTCATATTTTTAGCTCATAACTTGGTCTAAAATGTCTGTTTTCTACATTGTATGACTAAATAAGTTATAATATGTCTAATCCTCACATAAAAGTGCAGAAATTGAACAAAAACTTGAAATGGGAAAATAAGATTATTTCTAATTATTAGCTCATAACTCGGTCTAAAATGTCTATTTTCAGAGTTTTATCACTAAATAAGTTATAATATGTCCAATTCACACATAAAAGTGCAGAAATTGAACGAAAACTTAAAATCGGAAAATAAGATTATTTCATATTCTTAGCTCATAACTTGGTCTAATATGTCTGTTTTCAACATTTTATGACTAAATAATATATAATATGTCCAAACCACACATAAAAGTGCAGAAATTGAACAAAAACTTAAAATCGGAAAATAAGATTATTTATAATTTTTAGCTCTTTACTTGGTCTAAAATGTCTGTTTTCAGTATTTCATGACTAAATAAGTTATAATATGTCCAACTCACAAATAAAAGTGCGGAAATTGAACAAAAACTTAAAATCGGAAAATAAGATTATTTCATATTTTTAGCTCATAACTTGGTCTAAAATGTCTGTTTACGACATTTTATGACTAAATAAGTTTAATATGTCTAATTCACACAAAAAAAGTGCAGAAATTGAAAAAAACTTTAAATCGGAAAATAAGATTATTTCATACTTTTAGCTCATAACTTGGTCTAAAATGTCTGTTTTCAACATTTTATGACTAAATAAGTTATAATATGTCCAATCCACACTTAAAAGTGCTGAAATTGAACAAAAACTTAAAATCTAAAAATAAGATTATTTCATATTTTTAGCTCATAACTTGGTCTGAAATGTCTGTTTTCGACATTTTATGACTAAATATGTTATATGTCTAATCCTCACATAAATGTGCAGAAATTGAAGAAAAACTTGAAATCGGAAAATAAGATTATTTCTAATTTTTGGCTCATAACTCGGTCTAAAATGTCTATTTTCAGAGATTTATCACTAAATAAGTTATAATGTGTCCAATTCACACATAAAAGTGCAGAAATTGAAAAAAAACTTTAAATCGGAAAATAAGATTTTTTCATACTATTAGCTCATAACTTTTTCTAAAATGTCTGTTTTCAACATTTTATGACTAAATAATATATAATATGTCCAAACCACACATAAAAGTGCAGAAATTGAGCAAAAACTTAAAATCGGAAAATAAGATTATTTCTAATATTTAGCACTTAACTTGGTCTAAAATGTCTATTTTCAGAATTTTATGACTAAATAAGTTATAATATGTCCAATTCACACATAAAAGTGCAGAAATTGAACAAAAACTTAAAATCGGAAAATAAGATTATTTCATATTTTTAGCTCATAACTTGGTCTAAAAGGTCTGTTTTCGACATTTTATGACTATATAAGTTATAATATGTCTAATCCTCACATAAAAGTGCAGAAATTGAACAAAAACTTGAAATCAGAAAATAAGATTATTTCTAATTTTTAGCTCATATCTCGGTCAAAAATGTCTATTTTCAGAGTTTTATCACTAAATAAGTTATAATATGTCCAATTCACACATAAAAGTGCAGAAATTGTAAAAAAACTTTCAATCGGAAAATAAGATTATTTCATACTTTTAGCTCATAACTTGGTCCAAAATATCTGTTTTCAACATTTTATGACTAAATAAGTTATAATATGTCCAATCCACACATAAAAGTGCAGAAATTGAACAAAAACTTAAAATCGGAAAATAAGATTATTTCTAATATTTAGCCCTTAACTTGGTCTAAAATGTCTATTTTCAGAATTTTATGAATAAATAAGTTATAATATGTCCAATTCACACATAAAAGTGCAGAAATTGAACAGAAACTTAAAATCGGAAAATAAGATTATTTCATATTTTTAGCTCATAACTTGGTCTAAAATGTCTGTTTTCGACATTTTATGACTAAATAAGTTATAATATGTCTAATCCTCACATAAAAGTGCAGAAATTGAACAAAAACTTGAAATCGGAAAATAAGATTATTTCTAATTTTTAGCTCTTAACTTGGTCTAAAATGTCTATCTTCAGAATTTTATGACTAAATAAGTTATATTATGTCCAATTCACACTTAAAAGTGCAGAAATTGAACAAAAACTTAAAATCGGAAAATAAGTTTATTTCATACTTTTAGCTCATAACTTGGTCTAAAATGTATGTTTTCGACATTTTATGATTAAATAAGTTATAATATGTCCAATCCACATAAAAGTGCAGAAGTTGAGAAAAAACTTAAAATCGGAAAATAAGATTATTTCTAATATTTCTATCTTCAGAATTTTATGACTAAATAAGTTATATTATGTCCAATTCACACTTAAAAGTGCAGAAATTGAACAAAAACTTAAAATCGGAAAATAAGTTTATTTCATACTTTTAGCTCATAACTTGGTCTAAAATGTATGTTTTCGACATTTTATGATTAAATAAGTTATAATATGTCCAATCCACATAAAAGTGCAGAAGTTGAGAAAAAACTTAAAATCGGAAAATAAGATTATTTCTAATATTTAGCTCTTAACTTGGTCTAAAATGTCTATTTTCAGAATTTTATGACTAAATAAGTTATAATATGTCCAATTCACACATAAAAGTGCAGAATTGAAAAAAAACTTTAAATCGGAAAATAAGATTATTTCATACTTTTAGCTCATAACTTGGTCTAAAATGTCTGTTTTCAACATTTTATGACAAAATAAGTTATAATATGTCCAATCCACACATAAAAGTGCAGAAATTGAGCATAAACTTAAAATCGGAAAATAAGATTATTTCTAATATTTAGCTTTTAACTTGGTCTAAAATGTCTATTTTCAGAATTTTATGACTAAATAAGTTATAATATGTCCAATTCACACATAAAAGTGCAGAAATTGAACAAAAACTTAAGATCGGAAAATAAGATTATTTCATATTCTTAGCTCATAACTTGGTCTAATATGTCTGTTTTCAACATTTTATGACTAAATAATATATAATATGTCCAAACCACACATAAAAGTGCAGAAATTGAGCAAAAACTTAAAATCGGAAAATAAGATTATTTCTAATATTTAGCTCTTAACTAGGTCTAAAATGCCTATTTTCAGAATTTTATGACTAAATAAGTTATAATATGTCCAATTCACACATAAAAGTGCAGAAATTGAACAAAAACTTAAAATCGGAAAATAAGATTATTTCATATTTTCAGCTCATAACTTGGTCTAAAATGTCTGTTTTCGACATTTTATGACTAAGTGATGGTGATGTTGATGGTGATGGTGATGGTGATGTGATGGTGATGGTGATGGTGATGGTGATGGTGATGGTGATGGTGATGGTGATGGTGATGGTGATGGTGATGGTGATGGTGATGGTGATGGTGATGGTGATGGTGATGGTGATGGTGATGGTGAAGGTGATGGTGATGATGATGGTGATGGTGATGGTGATGGTGATGGTGATGGTGATGGTGATGGTGATGGTGATCGTGATGGTGATGGTGATGGTGATG
>CAUEHI010000087.1:20000-32000 GCA_958507055.1 Crioceris asparagi
GGTGATGGTGATGGTGATGGTGATGGTGATGGTGATGGTGATGGTGATGGTGATGGTGATGGTGATGGTGATGGTGATGGTGATGGTGATGGTGATGGTGATGGTGATGGTGATGGTGATGGTGATGGTGATGGTGATGGTGATGGTGATGGTGATGGTGATGGTGATGGTGATGGTGATGGTGATGGTGATGGTGATGGTGATGGTGATGGTGATGGTGATGGTGATGGTGATGGTGATGGTGATGGTGATGGTGATGGTGATGGTGATGGTGATGGTGATGGTGATGGTGATGGTGATGGTGATGGTGATGGTGATGGTGATGGTGATGGTGATGGTGATGGTGATGGTGATGGTGATGGTGATGGTGATGGTGATGGTGATGGTGATGGTGATGGTGATGGTGATGGTGATGGTGATGGTGATGGTGATGGTGATGGTGATGGTGATGGTGATGGTGATGGTGATGGTGATGGTGATGGTGATGGTGATGGTGATGGTGATGGTGATGGTGATGGTGATAGTGATGGTCATGGTGATGGTGATGGTGATGGTGATGGTGATGGTGATGGTGATGGTGATGGTGATGGTGATGGTGATGGTGATGGTGATGGTGATGGTGATGGTGATGGTGATGGTGATGGTGATGGTGATGGTGATGGTGATGGTGATGGTGATGGTGATGGTGATGGTGATGGTGATGGTGATGGTGATGGTGATGGTGATGGTGATGGTGATGGTGATGGTGATGGTGATGGTGATGGTGATGGTGATGGTGATGGTGATGGTGATGGTGATGGTGATGGTGATGGTGATGGTGATGGTGATGGTGATGGTGATGGTGATGGTGATGGTGATGGTGATGGTGATGGTGATGGTGATGGTGATGGTGATGGTGATGGTGATGGTGGTGATGGTGATTGTGACGGTGATGGTGATGGTGATGGTGATGGTGATGGTGATGGTGATGGTGATGGTGATGGTGATGGTGATGGTGATGGTGATGGTGATGGTGATGGTGATGGTGATGGTGATGGTGATGGTGATGGTGATGGTGATGGTGATGGTGATGGTGATGGTGATGGTGATGGTGATGGTGATGGTGATGGTGATGGTGATGGTGATGGTGATGGTGATGGTGATGGTGATGGTGATGGTGATGGTGATGGTGATGGTGATGGTGATGGTGATGGTGATGGTGATGGTGATGGTGATGGTGATGGTGATGGTGATGGTGATGGTGATAGTGATGGTGATGGTGATGGTGATGGTGATGGTGATGGTGATGGTGATGGTGATGGTGATGGTTATGGTGATGGTGATGGTGATGGTGATGGTGAAGGTGATGGTGATGGTGATGGTGATGGTGATGGTGATGGTGATGGTGATGGTGATGGTGATGGTGATGGTGATGGTGATGGTGATGGTGATGGTGATGGTGATGGTGATGGTGATGGTGATGGTGATGTTGATGGTGATGGTGATGGTGATGGTGATGGTGATGGTGATGGTGATGGTGATGGTGATGGTGATGGTGATGGTGATGGTGATGGTGATGGTGATGGTGATGGTGATGGTGATGGTGATGGTGATGGTGATGGTGATGGTGATGGTGATGGTGATGGTGATGGTGATGGTGATGGTGATGGTGATGGTGATGGTGATGGTAATGGTGATGGTGATGGTGGTGGTGATGGTGATGGTGATGGTGATGGTGATGGTGATGGTGATGGTGATGGTGATGGTGATGGTGATGGTGATGGTGATGGTGATGGTGATGGTGATGGTGATGGTGATGGTGATGGTGATGGTGATGGTGATGGTGATGGTGATGGTGATGGTGATGGTGATGGTGATGGTGATGGTGATGGTGATGGTGATGGTGATGGTGATGGTGATGGTGATGGTGATGGTGATGGTGATGGTGATGGTGATGGTGATGGTGATGGTGATTAAAAGTGCAGAAATTGAAAAACAAAATTAAATCGTAAAATAAGATTATTTCATACTTTTAGCTCATAACTTGGTCTAAAATGTCTGTTTTCAACATTTTATGACTAAATAAGTTATAATATGTCCAATCCACACATAAAAGTGCAGAAATTGAACAAAAACTTAAAATCGGAAAATAAGATTATTTATAATTTTTAGCTCTTTACTTGGTCTAAAATGTCTGTTTTCAGAATTTTATGACTAAATAAGTTATAATACGTCCAATTCACACATAAAAGTGCAGAAATTGAACAAAAACTTAAAATCGGAAATTAAGATTATTTCATATTTTTAGCTCATAACTTGGTCTAAAATGTCTGTTTTCGACATTTTTTGACTAATTAAGTTATAATATGTCTAATCCTCACATAAAAGTGCAGAAATTAAAAAAAATATTTTGAAATCGGAAAATAAGATTATTTCTAATTTTTAGCTCATAACTCGGTCTAAAATGTCTATTTTCAGAGTTGTATCACTAAATAAGTTATAATATGTCCAATTCAAACATAAAAGTGCAGAAATTGAAAAAAAACTTTAAATCGGAAAATAAGATTATTTCATACTTTTTGCTCATAACTTGGTCTAAAATGTCTGTTTTCTACATTTTGTGACTAAATAAGTTATAATATGTCCAATCCACACATAAAAGTGCAGAAATTGAACAAAAACTTAAAATCGGAAAATAAAGATTATTTATAATTTTTAGCTCTTTACTTGGTCTAAAATGTCTGTTTTCAGCATTTCATGACTAAATAAGTTATAATAAGTCCAATTCACTCATAAAAGTGCAGAAATTGAACAAAATCTTAAAATCTGAAAATAAGATTATTTCATATTTATAGCTCTTAACTTGGTCTAAAATGTCTGTTTTCGACATTTTATGACTAAATAAGTTATAGTATGTCCAATCCACATAAAAGTGCAGAAATTGAGCAAAAACTTAAAATTGGAAAATAAGATTATTTCTAATATTTAGCTCGTAACTTGGTCTAAAATGTCCATTTTCAGAATTTTATGACTAAATAAGTTATAATATGTCCAATTCACACTTAAAAGTGCAGAAATTCAACAAAAACTTAAAATCGGAAAATAAGATTATTTCATATTTTTAGCTCATAACTTGGTCTAAAATGTCTGTTTTCAACATTTTATGACTAAATAAGTTATAATATGTCCAATCCACACATAAAAGTGCAGAAATTGAACAAAAACTTAAAATCGGAAAATAAGATTATTTATAATTTTTAGCTCTTTACTTGGTCTAAAATGTCTGTTTTCAGAATTTTATGACTAAATAAGTTATAATACGTCCAATTCACACATAAAAGTGCAGAAATTGAACAAAAACTTAAAATCGGAAATTAAGATTATTTCATATTTTTAGCTCATAACTTGGTCTAAAATGTCTGTTTTCGACATTTTTGGACTAATTAAGTTATAATATGTCTAATCCTCACATAAAAGTGCAGAAATTAAAAAAAATATTTTGAAATCGGAAAATAAGATTATTTCTAATTTTTAGCTCATAACTCGGTCTAAAATGTCTATTTTCAGAGTTTTATCACTAAATAAGTTATAATATGTCCAATTCAAACATAAAAGTGCAGAAATTGAAAAAAAACTTTAAATCGGAAAATAAGATTATTTCATACTTTTTGCTCATAACTTGGTCTAAAATGTCTGTTTTCTACATTTTATGACTAAATAAGTTATAATATGTCCAATCCACACATAAAAGTGCAGAAATTGAACAAAAACTTAGAATCGGAAAATAAAGATTATTTATAATTTTTAGCTCTTTACTTGGTCTAAAATGTCTGTTTTCAGCATTTCATGACTAAATAAGTTATAATAAGTCCAATTCACTCATAAAAGTGCAGAAATTGAACAAAATCTTAAAATCTGAAAATAAGATTATTTCATATTTTTAGCTCTTAACTTGGTCTAAAATGTCTGTTTTCGACATTTTATGACTAAATAAGTTATAGTATGTCCAATCCACATAAAAGTGCAGAAATTGAGCAAAAACTTAAAATTGGAAAATAAGATTATTTCTAATATTTAGCTCGTAACTTGGTCTAAAATGTCCATTTTCAGAATTTTATGACTCAATAAGTTATAATATGTCCAATTCACACATAAAAGTGCAGAAATTCAACAAAAACTTAAAATCGGAAAATAAGATTATTTCATATTTTTAGCTCATAACTTGGTCTAAAATGTCTGTTTTCGACATTTTGTGACTAAATAAGTTATAATATGTCCAATCCACACATAAAAGTGCAGAAATTGAACAAAAACTTAAAATCGGAAAATAAAGATTATTTATAATTTTTAGCTCTTTACTTGGTCTAAAATGTCTGTTTTCAGCATTTCATGACTAAATAAGTTATAATAAGTCCAATTCACTCATAAAAGTGCAGAAATTGAACAAAATCTTAAAATCTGAAAATAAGATTATTTCATATTTATAGCTCTTAACTTGGTCTAAAATGTCTGTTTTCGACATTTTATGACTAAATAAGTTATAGTATGTCCAATCCACATAAAAGTGCAGAAATTGAGCAAAAACTTAAAATTGGAAAATAAGATTATTTCTAATATTTAGCTCGTAACTTGGTCTAAAATGTCCATTTTCAGAATTTTATGACTAAATAAGTTATAATATGTCCAATTCACACTTAAAAGTGCAGAAATTCAACAAAAACTTAAAATCGGAAAATAAGATTATTTCATATTTTTAGCTCATAACTTGGTCTAAAATGTCTGTTTTCAACATTTTATGACTAAATAAGTTATAATATGTCCAATCCACACATAAAAGTGCAGAAATTGAACAAAAACTTAAAATCGGAAAATAAGATTATTTATAATTTTTAGCTCTTTACTTGGTCTAAAATGTCTGTTTTCAGAATTTTATGACTAAATAAGTTATAATACGTCCAATTCACACATAAAAGTGCAGAAATTGAACAAAAACTTAAAATCGGAAATTAAGATTATTTCATATTTTTAGCTCATAACTTGGTCTAAAATGTCTGTTTTCGACATTTTTGGACTAATTAAGTTATAATATGTCTAATCCTCACATAAAAGTGCAGAAATTAAAAAAAATATTTTGAAATCGGAAAATAAGATTATTTCTAATTTTTAGCTCATAACTCGGTCTAAAATGTCTATTTTCAGAGTTTTATCACTAAATAAGTTATAATATGTCCAATTCAAACATAAAAGTGCAGAAATTGAAAAAAAACTTTAAATCGGAAAATAAGATTATTTCATACTTTTTGCTCATAACTTGGTCTAAAATGTCTGTTTTCTACATTTTATGACTAAATAAGTTATAATATGTCCAATCCACACATAAAAGTGCAGAAATTGAACAAAAACTTAGAATCGGAAAATAAAGATTATTTATAATTTTTAGCTCTTTACTTGGTCTAAAATGTCTGTTTTCAGCATTTCATGACTAAATAAGTTATAATAAGTCCAATTCACTCATAAAAGTGCAGAAATTGAACAAAATCTTAAAATCTGAAAATAAGATTATTTCATATTTTTAGCTCTTAACTTGGTCTAAAATGTCTGTTTTCGACATTTTATGACTAAATAAGTTATAGTATGTCCAATCCACATAAAAGTGCAGAAATTGAGCAAAAACTTAAAATTGGAAAATAAGATTATTTCTAATATTTAGCTCGTAACTTGGTCTAAAATGTCCATTTTCAGAATTTTATGACTCAATAAGTTATAATATGTCCAATTCACACATAAAAGTGCAGAAATTCAACAAAAACTTAAAATCGGAAAATAAGATTATTTCATATTTTTAGCTCATAACTTGGTCTAAAATGTCTGTTTTCGACATTTTATGACTAAATAAGTTATAATATGTCCAATCCACATAAAAATGCAGATATTGAGCAGAAACTTAAAATCGGAAAATAAGATTATTTCTAATATTTAGCTCGTAACTTGGTCTAAAATCTCTTTTTCAGAATTTTATGACTAAATAAGTTTTAATATGTCCAATTCACACATAAAAGTGCAGAAATTCAACAAAAACTTAAAATCGGAAAATAAGATTATTTCATATTTTTAGCTCATAACTTGGTCTAAAATGTCTGTTTTCAACATTTTATGACTAAATAAGTTATAATATGTCCAATCAACGCATAAAAGTGCAGAAATTGAACAAAAACTTAGAATCGGAAAATAAGATTATTTATAATTTTTAGCTCTTTACTTGGTCTAAAATGTCTGTTTTCGACATTTTTTGACTAATTAAGTTATAATATGTCTAATCCTCACATAAAAGTGCAGAAAATAAAAAAAATATTTTGAAATCGGAAAATAAGATTATTTCTAATTTTTAGCTCATAACTCGGTCTAAAATGTCTATTTTCAGAGTTTTATCACTAAATAAGTTATAATATGTCCAATTCAAACATAAAAGTGCAGAAATTGAAAAAAAACTTTAAATCGGAAAATAAGATTATTTCATACTTTTTGCACATAACTTGGTCTAAAATGTCTGTTTTCTACATTTTGTGACTAAATAAGTTATAATATGTCCAATCCACACATAAAAGTGCAGAAATTGAACAAAAACTTAAAATCGGAAAATAAAGATTATTTATAATTTTTAGCTCTTTACTTGGTCTAAAATGTCTGTTTTCAGCATTTCATGACTAAATAAGTTATAATAAGTCCAATTCACTCATAAAAGTGCAGAAATTGAACAAAATCTTAAAATCTGAAAATAAGATTATTTCATATTTTTAGCTCTTAACTTGGTCTCAAATGTCTGTTTTCGACATTTTATGACTAAATAAGTTATAGTATGTCCAATCCACATAAAAGTGCAGAAATTGAGCAAAAACTTAAAATTGGAAAATAAGATTATTTCTAATATTTAGCTCGTAACTTGGTCTAAAATGTCCATTTTCAGAATTTTATGACTAAATAAGTTATAATATGTCCAATTCACACATAAAAGTGCAGATATTCAACAAAAACTTAAAATCGGAAAATAAGATTATTTCATATTTTTAGCTCATAACTTGGTCTAAAATGTCTGTTTTCAACATTTTATTACTAAATAAGTTATAATATGTCCAATCCACACATAAAAGTGCAGAAATTGAACAAAAACTTAAAATCGGAAAATAAGATTATTTATAATTTTTAGCTCTTTACTTGGTCTAAAATGTCTGTTTTCAGAATTTTATGACTAAATAAGTTATAATACGTCCAATTCACACATAAAAATGCAGAAATTGAACAAAAACTTAAAATCGGAAATTAAGATTATTTCATATTTTCAGCTCATAACTTGGTCTAAAATGTCTGTTTTCAACATTTTATTACTAAATAAGTTATAATATGTCCAATCCACACATAAAAGTGCAGAAATTGAACAAAAACTTAAAATCGGAAAATAAGATTATTTATAATTTTTAGCTCTTTACTTGGTCTAAAATGTCTGTTTTCAGAATTTTATGACTAAATAAGTTATAATACGTCCAATTCACACATAAAAGTGCAGAAATTGAACAAAAACTTAAAATCGGAAATTAAGATTATTTCATATTTTTAGCTCATAACTTGGTCTAAAATGTCTGTTTTCGACATTTTTGGACTAATTAAGTTATAATATGTCTAATCCTCACATAAAAGTGCAGAAATTAAAAAAAATATTTTGAAATCGGAAAATAAGATTATTTCTAATTTTTAGCTCATAACTCGGTCTAAAATGTCTATTTTCAGAGTTTTATCACTAAATAAGTTATAATATGTCCAATTCAAACATAAAAGTGCAGAAATTGAAAAAAACTTTAAATCGGAAAATAAGATTATTTCATACTTTTTGCTCATAACTTGGTCTAAAATGTCTGTTTTCTACATTTTATGACTAAATAAGTTATAATATGTCCAATCCACACATAAAAGTGCAGAAATTGAACAAAAACTTAGAATCAGAAAATAAAGATTATTTATAATTTTTAGCTCTTTACTTGGTCTAAAATGTCTGTTTTCAGCATTTCATGACTAAATAAGTTATAATAAGTCCAATTCACTCTTAAAAGTGCAGAAATTGAACAAAATCTTAAAATCTGAAAATAAGATTATTTCATATTTTTAGCTCTTAACTTGGTCTAAAATGTCTGTTTTCGACATTTTATGACTAAATAAGTTATAGTATGTCCAATCCACATAAAAGTGCAGAAATTGAGCAAAAACTTAAAATTGGAAAATAAGATTATTTCTAATATTTAGCTCGTAACTTGGTCTAAAATGTCCATTTTCAGAATTTTTTGACTAAATAAGTTATAATATGTCCAATTCACACATAAAAGTGCAGAAATTCAACAAAAACTTAAAATCGGAAAATAAGATTATTTCATATTTTTAGCTCATAACTTGGTCTAAAATGTCTGTTTTCGACATTTTATGACTAAATAAGTTATAATATGTCCAATTCAAACATAAAAGTGCAGAAATTGAAAAAAACTTTAAATCGGAAAATAAGATTATTTCATACTTTTTGCTCATAACTTGGTCTAAAATGTCTGTTTTCTACATTTTATGACTAAATAAGTTATAATATGTCCAATCCACACATAAAAGTGCAGAAATTGAAGAAAAACTTAGAATCAGAAAATAAAGATTATTTATAATTTTTAGCTCTTTACTTGGTCTAAAATGTCTGTTTTCAGCATTTCATGACTAAATAAGTTATAATAAGTCCAATTCACTCATAAAAGTGCAGAAATTGAACAAAATCTTAAAATCTGAAAATAAGATTATTTCATATTTTTAGCTCTTAACTTGGTCTAAAATGTCTGTTTTCGACATTTTATGACTAAATAAGTTATAGTATGTCCAATCCACATAAAAGTGCAGAAATTGAGCAAAAACTTAAAATTGGAAAATAAGATTATTTCTAATATTTAGCTCGTAACTTGGTCTAAAATGTCCATTTTCAGAATTTTTTGACTAAATAAGTTATAATATGTCCAATTCACACATAAAAGTGCAGAAATTCAACAAAAACTTAAAATCGGAAAATAAGATTATTTCATATTTTTAGCTCATAACTTGGTCTAAAATGTCTGTTTTCGACATTTTATGACTAAATAAGTTATAATATGTCCAATCCACATAAAAATGCAGATATTGAGCAGAAACTTAAAATCGGAAAATAAGATTATTTCTAATATTTAGCTCGTAACTTGGTCTAAAATCTCTTTTTCAGAATTTTATGACTAAATAAGTTTTAATATGTCCAATTCACACATAAAAGTGCAGAAATTGAACAAAATCTTAAAATCGGAAATTAAGATTATTTCATATTTTTAGCTCTTAACTTGGTCGAAAATGTCTGGTTTCGACATTTTTTGACTAAATAAGTTATAATATGTCTAATCCTCACATAAAAGTGCAGAAATTGAACAAAAACTTAAAATCGGAAAATAAGATTATTTCATATTTTTAGCTCTTAACTTGGTCTAAAATGTCTGTTTTCGACATTTTATGACTAAATAAGTTATAATATGTCCAATCCACACATAAAAGTGCAGAAATTGAGCAAAAATTTAAAATCGGAAAATAAGATTATTTATAATTTTTAGCTCTTTACTTGGTCTAAAATGTCTGTTTTCAGAAGTTTATGACTAAATAAGTTATAATACGTCCAATTCACACATAAAAGTGCAGAAATTGAACAAAAACTTAAAATCGGAAAATATGATTATTTCATATTTTTAGCTCATAACTTGGTCTAAAATGTCTGTTTTCGACATTTTATGACAAAATAAGTTATAAAATGTCCAATCCACATAAAAGTGCAGAAATTGAGAAAAACTTAAAATTGGAAAATAAGATTATTTCTATTATTTAGCTCGTAACTTGGTCTAGAATGTCTATTTTCAGAATTTTATGACTAAATAAGTTATAATATGTCCAATTCACACATAAAAGTGCAGAAATTGAACAAAAACTTAAAATCGGAAAATAAGATTAATATATAATATGTACAAACCACACATAAAAGTGCAGAAATTGAGCATAAACTTAAAATCGGAAAATAAGATTATTTCTAATATTGTGCTCTTAACTTGGTCTAAAATGTCTAGTTTCAGAATTTTATTACTAAATAAGTTATATGTCCAATTCACACATAAACGTGCAGAAATTGAACAAAAACTTAAAATCGGAAAATAAGATTAATATATAATATGTACAAACCACACATAGAATTGCAGAAATTGAGCATAAACTTAAAATCGGAAAATAAGATTATTTCTAATATTGAGCTCTTAACTTGGTCTAAAATGTCTAGTTTCAGAATTTTATTACTAAATAAGTTATATGTCCAATCCACACATAAAAGTGCAGAAATTGAACAAATACTTAAAATCGCAAAATAAGATTATTTATAATTTTTAGCTCTTTACTTGGTCTAAAATGTCTGTTTTCAGAATTTTATGACTAAATAAGTTATAATACGTCCAATTCATACATAAAAGTCTTGAAATTGAACAAAAACTTAAAATCGGAAATTAAGATTATTTCATATTTTTAGCTCATAACTTGGTCTAAAATGTCTGTTTTCGATATTTTTTGACTAAATAAGTTATAATATGTCTAATCCTCACATAAAAGTGCAGAAATTGAAAAAAAATTGAAATCGGAAAATAAGATTATTTCTAATTTTTAGCTCATAACTCGGTCTAAAATGTCTATTTTCAGAGTTTTATCACTAAATAAGATATAATATGTCCAATTCACACATAAAAGTGCAGAGATTGAAAAAAAACTTTAAATCGGAAAATAAGATTATTTCATACTTCTTGCACTTAACTTGGTCTAAAATGTCTGTTTTCAACATTTTATGACTAAAGAAGTTATAATATGTCCAATCCACACATAAAAGTGCAGAAATTGAACAAAAACTTAAAATCGGAAAATAAAGATTATTTATAATTTTTAGCTCTTTACTTGGTCTCAAATGTCCGTTTTCAGCATTTCATGACTAAATAAGTTAGAATAAGTCCAATTCACTCATAAAAATGCAGAAATTGAGCAAAAACTTAAAATCGGGAAATAAGATTATTTCTAATATCTAGCTCTTAACTTGGTCTAAAATGTCTATTTTCAGAATTTTATGACTAAATAAGTTATAATATGTCCAATTCACACATAAAAGAGCAGAAATTGAACAAAACTTAAAATCGGAAAATAAGATTATTTCTAATTTTTAGCTCATAACTCGGTCTAAAATGTCTATTTTCAGAGTTTTATCACTAAATAAGTTATAATATGTCCAATTCACACATAAAAGTGCAGAAATTGAAAAAAAACTTTAAATCGGAAAATAAGATTATTTCATACTTTTAGCTCATAACATGGTCTAAAATGTCTATTTTCAGAATTTTATGTCTAAATAAGTTATAATATGTCCAAATCACACATAAAAGTGCAGAAATTGAACAAAAACAATAAATCGGAAAATAAGATTATTTCATATTCTTAGCTCATAACTTGGTCTAATATGTCTGTTTTCATCATTTTATGACTAAATAATATATAATATGTCCAAACCACTCATAAAAGTGTAGAAATTGAGCAAAAACTTGAAATCGGAAAATAAGATTATTTCTGATATTTAGCTCTTAACTTGGTCTAAAATGTCTATTGTCAGAATTTTATGACTAAATAAGTTATATGTCCAATACACACATAAGAGTGCAGAAATTGAACAAAAACTTGAAATCGGAAAATAAGATTATTTATAATTTTTAGCTCATAACTCTGTCTTAAATGTCTATTTTCAGAGTTTTATCACTAAATAAGTTATAATATGTCCAATTCACACATAAAAGTGCAGAAATTGAAAAAAACTTTAAATCGGAAAATAAGATTATTTATAATTTTTAGCTCTATACTTGGCCTGAAATGTCTGTTTTCAGCATTTCATGTCTTAATAAGTTATAACTGATGGTG